>JAHZNE010003181.1:0-21136 GCA_027744055.1 Callyntrura sp. NNG-2020
TGCATTTGTTGATTACTCTGATTTCATGAAATAGAAAACTGCAAGTACGTGTAGTTCATATATAGTGCCACTATACATATACGTAAACGGTACATTGTGGTATATATAGGTACTGAAGCTATACAGATGATTTTTCCATTTTTACATGGTTTTTACATGTTTTTTCCATATTTACATGGAAATATGGAAAAAAGAAATTTTTACATGTAAAAAGCCATACCCTGATTAGAACAAGTCTAGCTTTAATCCGTTGTTCACCCTTTTTTATACTTTGGGAAAACCTCCTCTCTAAACTATAAAATTAATAATTCATTATAAAGTCTACATATTGATTTATCGATTTCCTCGTTGGAGGTTCAGAAAAAAAAATGAATTTTTAAAATTCTAGCCAACTATCTCGTGTACTTTTTAGTACCTTGTTCTACAATACACATTTTTTCTCTTTTTTTTCTTTTTTAACTCCAAAAAACATGTTTTTGATGCACACACACGCATCCCCACACACTTTCATTCTATTTCGTTCTCTACAAACTTTCGTTACTGCGGATGTACCGATTAATATTTTTCTCGTTTGGTGCAGGTGGATCTGTGACGTAACTAATGCATCAATGGAAAGTTTTAGTTGGTGACAGGCTCTACACTGCACAGGAACATGAAACAAGTATGTCACCTGCTGCTACTACTCCAACTTCTGACGGAGTCCAGCAATGGTCAGTTTAAAAAAAATCCTCGCCATTACCCACCTAAATTTTAGTTACTTTTCTATTCATCCATGTCATTTCTGTGGATTTTAAAGAGTTTAATTTTTCCTCGTGAAACATAGCTTTTCACAACTAAAATTGAAAGCAACAAAAACACACGTACACATCGCAAACCGTTCGTAATATACTTCAACCTTTCATGTTTCTGCACTCCTGAAAATAATGCTTCTGTTTTCCCATTTTCCTAGCCAATATTAGACCTCTTTTCATATAATGTATCCATTTTTATCTATATAATGTATGCAAAGTATCACGAAACCATTAAAGATTCAAGTATAATTGAACAAAAATCCACCCAAGTAATAATTGATCTAACCCATTTATACAAAGAGTTTTATCAAGTTATACATTTCTGTTTGCACTTTACATATAGAATATATGTTATACCTACCCAAAATAATGATACTTTATTATTTTCTATACAACTTATACATATACAAACACTATTATATCCGTTTGCGTCATCTATAGACATTTCATTTCATACGGCGACATATATATTCTTATTAATATATTTTTATAATAATTTTCACTAAAATTAGCGAGGTTCCGTTATCAACACAGAAAAGAAAGCCCAGACGAGAAAACTCAACAACTCAAATATCATATAATAAAACACTAATGGTTCTCTACTACAACAAGCAGCAGCATATAATTCTACACACTTTTATTAAACATACACACACATGTAATATAGAAATAATAATAACAATACGAAACTTGTAATTCGAGTGTGTACAAAATATTATTCCAAAAAGTAGAACTTAATAGTTCTTCCTGTTGTATCGTCGTCGTCGTCGTCGTTGTTGTAGCTGTAATATGCATATATCATGCTATTCTTTATTATAATCACTTTTGGCCCGTGTTGTGTTTATATTTGGTCATTTAGTTTCATTATTCCATGTTACAATTTTTCTCATAAATCCAACGTGTGCTATTACCAGCGGGGCTGGCAGAGAAAAAATTGTAGAAATACAAATGAGAAATATGTAAGTAAAGTATGTAGGTATTGTAAATAAAGAATTACATATAATAATGACATATAGTAAAAAAAAGGATGTACCTATTCCATTATACAATGCATAATAAAATAGAAGGGGAAGCCAGGAGAGAGGAAATGGATCCAATATTTTTTTATGTTTTAACATGTACTTATGCCTGTACTTTTGCTTGTTAATACGAGAAAAAAATATATTGTAACTTTTCTCCCTGCTCAACTTATACTATTCCGGCGTTTAGGTTTCAGAGCAGGCCATGCTGAACTAGTACTTAGGGAGAATTCATTTATTTATAAAATATGACGTAGATAAATATGTTGTGTGTGTGTGCATGTGCATATTATCAGCGAAACTGCTTGTTTTATTGGACAAGGAACCGGACACCCTTTTTCTTGACAAAAACCTACGAAATATATTTTTAATACCAGGTATCAAGGTGGTATAGTCTCGATGTTTGACAGTTCCTGTGGCCGATCATTTTTTGGTCTTACCAAAAATGATTTAAAATTTGAAACGAAAGTGATGGTCGGCAAGAGCAAATAGAAATAACGAAACTTTCAAATCTGTATTTCAGATATTTCTGGTATGGTATGATGCAGATATAATGTTAAAGTATTTATTATCTAAAGATCAGTTCATCATAAAATTGAATTTATATCTAAATATTTCAAGACGTGATGTGTTAAACAATGTTTCAAATTTTCTGATTTCGTAGAGCGCCTAACCAACGTCGTTCGCATAAAATTCCAACAGCAAAGAACATACAAGATGTTATATACTGCATGTTATAATGTGGCATGTACAACGAAATTTTTTCACATATCATAATGTTGCAAGTTGTTGTAATTTAGTAAATGTTGAATTGTTTTTTCTAGTACAAACCTTCATCTCATCCTATGGTATTACACTATTTTACACCTGAAATTCTAAGATGTAAAATAAAATATCCAGATATGATCCGATATACATACTATATGTATTAGTGAATTTTATCTCTATGTTGCCAACTCCGTTCAACATTTTTTATACAAACGTTTTCCTTATAGTATTAGAATTTTCTAATTCAAGGTACAGTATACCGTACTTTATAAACAGAATTTCTGTGTTAACTGTAATAAAATCTCTGCGACCGTTTGACAATGACCTAATTTGAATACCGGGGCATATGCAAGTTAGATCTGCATTTATTTTACTGAAATTTGAAGTCTGAATTTCAAACTCGGATTAGATTGTAGGATTGTGGGTAACAAGTACTGTTGACTATATATGACGAGAAATACCACACAACATTTAACCGGCTTATTTAGTAAAACAATCGGCCAATGCGACGATCTTGGAAGGACATATAGCTCACGGAAACGTAATGTTCTAGGAAAACTATGTGTCCATTAATGTAGTAATGTGGGGAAGGTTAATAGTAAATAGTAATAATAATGTCAGTGCAATCAAAAAAGAGAACAGGCACACAATGATATCATGTAAAACACCATATACGTGCTATTTAAATACGATCAAGTGAGAGGCTAACATGAGTAATTTCACTGGAGAATCGGGTTATTTATTTGCATCAACAACGGCTTCGCTAAATATTGAAGGATTTCAGGGAAAATGGTATGGTTGATGGTAGACGAGAGACGACAAGACCGGGACTCCGAAAAAAACTTTGTTAACGTAATATTGCTGTCTTATTGTGCCTCAATGTAGTAAACACCATATTGTATTCACAAAACTGCCTATTATGCCCATTAATATTATGTTTACTCGTATAGTTCAACCTCTTAGAGAAGAAGAGAGACTTAATGCATTCTTAATGACGCTATTGCTTATGAAGTACTTATATAATCCATCTCCAACTACGCTACACATAATTATAATAATAAGCAGGGCCTACAAGTACAACATAGTGTAATGACAAGATGTACGAATAATTGGTGTATACCATGTTGTATTTTATTTTCTAGAACACAAACAAACCAGCCAGCTCCTGTGGGAATGTAGGGTGTAGTACAGTACGAAAAAGCAATCTTTTAACAGCGTGCTCCACAACACGGCTTTTTCAACGAAGTAAAACAAATCATAAATAGGCGACTTTTTCATTTGTTGAAGATGGAATTTTGGAGAAATTTGTTTAAGATTTCTATTTCTGTTCATGTAACTGACTGGCAAATGATCAATACAATTGATAAAATTTGTAGGCAGATGTTGAATGGTGTGAACTTGTCGTATACATAGTAAAAGAAACCAGAGAATTATGAAGAAACTTGGCGATTTGGTTGATGCTGGATAAACACACAATATAAGCTGTATATGGCAGAGTGACTTTGGAGTAGTAGTAAATTAGTCGCGTTACCGTTATTCTGGGGTAATGCGAACCCTGTTCTATGCGAATGCGTAGATCAAAATCCTTTCACTTAAAGCCAATGGAAAAGAAAAGACAGGCATTTATTTAGGTTTTCACTTGTTTGAAATATTTTGAATGAAGTATTATTTAAGTTTCCTGTTCTTTGAGGACTTGATCCAATTTTAAAAACTGGTAATATTAAAGAACCAGATTCCTGCCGTAAATTACATACATACAAAGGTAGGAAATGATTAAAGGATACAAAGTCTAATTCCAGTGCGATAATCGTATGTAGACGAAAATCAAAGTAAATTAGAAAATGAAATACTCTAAGCCGAAATATTAAATCCAATCAATCAACCCTCGGTAGACGACAAATAGTGTAGGGATGTTTTGAAACTCATTGTTCAGTGCTATTGTAGGAGATGTGCCAGGCATGCAGCAACGGAAATTTAAGGAGTTTTAATTCTCACGTAATATCATTAACTGAATGTGAATATATCGTGCAATGATCGCAGAATATATTGCATACTGACTAAATGATAGATTATAATAACCAGAAATATGTAAAATTTCGTGATAGTCTAATTGAGTTGGAAGTATAGTATGACGGATAAAAGCGGCAAGCCGTAAAACCAAAGGCTCCTGCCAGTACACAAGATTATTAAAAAAATAAGCCGTCAATTCACTTAAAAATAAATTCAGTAGTATTATGCTTTCCTCACTTTTGCGTTTAACACCGTTTTCAGCAATCCTTTTGGCAGACAAAGCGTTCAAGTATATAAAACTCCATAAATATCATCACATCCCACGTCATGTCTTATTCTCGCTTACAGCGACAATACCGCATTATCAAATTATCACATAGAACGTAACATACTTGTTAAGGGAAAGTCAATTAGGAGCCAAAGAGGGCTAAATTAGAGAAACGAGAGGAGAACACAATGAAAGTACATTAGCACAATTGAAACTGCTGAATACGTTATAAAACAAAAGATGAAATCATGTGCGTTTTTTACGATGCAGAAAACGGGGGAAATGTACTTCTTGAAACATGTATGATGTTGATCTATACATTCCACCACTTAAATTATTTGCATTTTATTTAAGCTTCAGTAAATCGTAAAGGAAAGCTTGTTCAGTACTACACGCTTCTTACAACCCATGCATTTTCAACATTCACATTTTTATTTTCTATCACCAAAGAACGTACAGGGTACACCGTATACACATGTCATATAGAATCTTGTCTATCAATCTCTTGATCATTAATATTAATAAGTATTGCTATATCAAGTATTTTTTCAAGGCATACTTATTTCGACGAATGTGATCAGTGATCATTGTTCAAGTAAAACAAAAACGGGCAACTCCGCATTCTAACAAAGCATGCATGACAATACTTTAAGAAAATGCATATTATGACAGGATTTTTACTGTAAAATGACTTTTAACAACGAATATGAATACACTTCCCGAGACGAGAACTTTTGTTTTGTTGGCATTATAATGTGAGTTGAGTGAGTTCGCGTGTGTGTATTTTCCTAAGTAATCTAGATTTACTATAATGCATCAGCATCACATGTGAGTTTATAATAACTGCTGATCAAGTTCATCGGTGCGTGCTATTTAGCAATACTTGGGTGGATTACGGATTTTATAGACTCACATCATATAAGATGATATTAATAAGGAATCTGATCCAGTGAACCATGACAAGACGCAAAGGGTCTTGAACTGAAAGATATTGCCACTTTCCCTCGTTTTGTACACGCTCTTTATATCCTAGCTTTCATTTTTTCTTAATATTAAATGTGCTCGCTTGACTTCTCTTTTCACCGTGTGTGTCTTCGAGTATTTTAGGTATAGACGTATGTGTGTGGGTGTACCATTTCTACATGTGACTAAACACATGTAATATTATAGTACTTATAAGTATTTGATATATCTTTGTGTTTGGAAAAAGCAGCTTGCTTACTTATCTGTTGCTAAAAAAAATTCTAAAGATATTTCCCCCGTTTGAACAGCTTCCCTTCATTTTGTACAACAGCACGAGCAGTATAAATTCACATTTAAAACCCCTTCTTCAGAAATATGTAAATACACTTGAAGAACTAAAAATCCGTCTTTAGACTCGACTCTTATCGAAATTGTATGTTCCTGTTTTCCCATTTACGTTTCCTACATTACATTTTATCCGCCCCTATTTAGAGCAGTCATGTTGAAACGTGAGATTTGCAATTTGCTATCGACTGATTTCTTTTCTGGGCTCATTTCGAAATGGACTGGTATGTGTGTAGGTAGAAACAGTTAACGCTCGGTGAAAGTACAAGTTATATTCATTATAATATGAGAACGGCTATTATTTCAAGTATTATGAAGGAAAAAATAATCTTTTTGCCTGCTGTGATGCGTAAGTACCTTGAAATTAATAGAGCTTTCTCGTTGTACACACATTGTTCTAATTCTGACTTTCTTTTAGGAAAACGACATGTACATTTTATATTGTATTGGACATAGGCAGGGAAAAGCTAAGAAAATGTGTGGATTTGTGTGAATAAGCATAATAATGGGCTCTTCTGTGATTTTAAAAATGAAATCAAAGGAGAAAATGAAGGGTGAGTATAGACAGGAAAAAACGAGAAAAAGAAAGCAGCAGCGACGAGTAATTGCATTTTAGAAGACTCTCTAGCAAATGGCAAATGGCGTATTATTTTATTATAGAATGAAAATGTAATATTCTCCAGTTGATTTTAAAGATGAAAAAAAAAGAATCTAGAATGTCTGCTTGAGTCAAAATTCTCTCTCGCAGAAGTACATAGCCAGATGTTAGAAGATTAGTACACGGAGACACGATGTGTAGTATTACTACCGATTTCTTGGCACCATTTTCCTCCATTTCCACTATTTACTGATGCATCAAATTATAAGCAAAGAGCCCTAAAAACTGGCTTCAACTATGACTGAGTAAATAGAGAGAAAATTGGTGATATACGTTTTAACGAAAGGATTATTGTATTTTTGATGATTGCGCTGTAGTAAGAGGAGCAGCGGGAAGCAGACGAAGAATAAAGGTATCCAGCGCGTTTAATCAAGTGAGTAAACTAATTGTAAAAGAAAGAAGTAGAAATAGCAAGAAAAATTGTAGCAACTCGGAAGATTGAGACGGGAGATTGGTATGTGAGAAGAGGAAAGAGGCTCAGCAGCAAGCAGATTATTAACTGTAAAAATATTCTGCTTCATCATGGTTATTCTTTTTACTTTCACGCGAGAGTGTTTTGTTATTTTCTCAAATGATCCTAGACGCGCATATAATTAAACATTTTGATACCTGTGAAAGTGCCCATTTTATTTTATGCGGGCTTTTTAGAGATGTTGTTGAACGTAATAAACTTTAAGAACGCTTTGTAGTGAAACACACAACAGATGTAGAAAAATGAGTCACAAAGGTCATGAGATAGGATATGAATGAGCTTAATGAGATGTAAAAAGAATAATATTATGCTGAATGAAATGAAAAATCAATAGAAAAAAGCAATTATATATATTCCTACGTTCTGCCAAGAGAGCTTTTCGTGCCGTTTTTTGGGGTATATGGCGCATTTAATGTAGAAAGCGTCTCTGGAGTCATCACAGCGTATGTATGCTACTTTCTCTTTACACATCACACGGAGACAACCAAAAGAATTTAGATTACCAATGAAAAAACAATACTATTACAATACGAGAAGTGAAAGTATCAAGCAAACATTTAGCCAACCGATGGTGTTGTTAGTAAATCGTAGTGATAAGTCAGGAAATGAAATGAAGGGGATATGCAATATAAGTTGTGTTATATAACCAAGAGCAGTTATACCAGGGCAGGGCAGTAGAGTACGTATCATATTGCTGAAGAGTAGACAGCGAGTGCGAGGAAGAGAGGAGGAGAAAGGTTTTTGGGGGGTTTATAGGGGGAGCCGATTGAACATTACTTTTGATAGCTATTTATATAAAGTGTTATAACTAAACTGAATTGCTCCTTGTTCGTCGACATTACACTTACACACCAGCAGCTCTATTATATACTTGCCACCTTTTATATCTTGAGCACTTGAGTAGAGAGAGAGAGAGAGAGAGAGAGAGAGTCTAAACAAACTGGTTTAGAACCGGAGCGTTTCTACAACTGACGACTGTGTAACGTTTAAAATGTGCAATTACGAAGAAGAAAACGGTGTATATAGTCAACAGAGAGAAAACACTCAGGAATGAAGATGAGTAATATAATCCAAAGTAATAAGAAATGAAACTAGCTCGTTACATAAGACTTAATGATCGGATCAGAGCGAACACTGGGAAAGGGTTGCGAAGGAGAAATTGGGGTGTTGTGAAAATCATTCAAAGAATAGGGTGAACAGAACAGTACAGGGAAAGAGATATCTTCCTCCAGTAGTGGAGGAAGAAGGAGAATGCACGGGAGGAAAGTTGCAGAGTCGCTTATTATTGGATTGTACAATAGTACTAGGAGTGACGTCAATTCAATGAATCTTAAGAGTATAAATAGGTAGCTCAGCAGTCTAAAGGAATCCTTTTGATCAATATAGAAATAATGGCAAGGATTATGAACATGTTTACAGCAAACAAATAAAAAAAATACCATGCGCTATATTAAAACTGAACTGCACGTACAAGATTGACATCGGGATCACTCTTCTTGAATGTGTCGTTTGTCGAGACAGTTTTCTCATTTTCCCGTTGCGTTATTATTTGGGGCTAATTGATACTTTATTACAGTCATGGCAGGTATGGAACTTAATTAAAAGTTAAGTGTATGAGTTAGCAGAATGGTTATCCACTGTGGTATAATCTATTGGAATTAATTTTTTTGCGCCATGCTCAATTAACTTTTTATGGATTATAAGGGTATTCGTAAAATCTAAGCGTCTTATCCAAATAGGATAATTCAATAATTTAATTATTAAATTATAAAAAAGTAAAATTGTAAAACCTGTTAAATTGAACTTATTCTCTTTCTAAACCTAGAGTTATTCTAAAGCTATGTATTCTGTCCATGTTAGAGAAACGTATAAAAGCGACGAGAAATGTGTATCTCATGGGTCACTTGGTGTTGTACTGTGAACTGTAGGCCAGATAGTGGTTTTCGTTCCTGTACTGGTCAGGTTGACCCTAGGTGACCAGTAGTGGTCCCTACACATATGACTACCTGTATTAGAGGTCTATGTGGAATTCGACTTAAGTTTCTATCTTGATGTTTTCTTTACTATAACCTATACTGTACTACCGTTGAACCGATGATCTCCATATATTTATGTTTCCTATTATATGAAAATCCTTAATCTCTTCAATAAAAATCTCTTTTTATAAGTTTAACCTTATGGGATATATTTTGACGAGAATGATTTAATAGTCCAAAATTTCATTACACATGACATTCCAGTATTTTAAATTTACTGCGATCAAACACTGTTAACAAAGATAGCCAGTGTACACCTGTGATACTTTTATTTGTAAAATAAGAGCCATCAACTCCATATTGGAAAAGGATGAAGATGAAAGTTGTTATTAAAATGGTCTTATAATAGTAATCGAAAATGAGGAAGTCATTTCGTCCTATGGATGAATAGTTATCGTCATATTATATGTTCAGGTACTTGAGACATGTATAATTGCTTTCAAGGTTGAGTACGGTTTCAAGCTAGTTTTGTGCAAATATGACTTTAGTGGAAATTAAATGCTGAGCCATTGCTGATAGATAACATAATCTAGTAGTACAGTGCTGGAGCTGCGGTTGCGATTGCGAGAGAAAGAATAGAATTCTTGTCTGAGAATCTCATTCTGAGATCCTTGTTGTGTTGAAAGACCAACACAAACACAGCAGCCCAGAGACCGTCTGATCTAATGGTGTCTCATTCTGTTGGTACACAAAAGCACGAAACACAACAACTGCTTTTCACTCGTGTGATTGCGAGTTGCAAAGAAACGTTGATATCTACTCGCGGATATTTTAATTACTTACTGGGTTGTTTATTACTAAGTTAATGTCAGTGATAAACTGTGTACAGCGTTGCAAGTAAAAATACAGAGATTGACCCTTGGCCCGAGATATACTTATACAACAGAGCTAATAATAATTTGATTATTGACGAACCTGTTGGGGATTGCGTAACCTGGACTGACGTGATTTCCATTTCTTCCAGGTGGACTAAAGCGATCAGGGTAAGGCCCAGCCAGGAAGTTAGATTTGATTGACTCTGGACACACGGTCAACGGTGAACGGTAAGAAAGCTGGATTTTATGTCCGCGTCATACTTAAACTCGCAATGCCATGAGTTGAGTCGCTGTACTATTTTGTATTACTTTTAAGATTATAGCTTTACCGTTCCCTTCCACATCCCATGAACACAAAAAGAAGACGAGTGAACAGTTTATATTATCTTAAACTCATATGCTCAGATAAATGATTAGTTATAATAACTTAGAGAGCCACATTAAGATAAATACGTACAGCGTCTTATGTCGCTACAAGTTTGTCTTAATTATTGGGCTGCTGTCATTATTATTGATTGATATTACATTAATATTATTATCCAATAACCGACGTATCTTCTGATATAACAGCAAGTTATTAATTATGTCGAATGCTATGTACTACACGAATAAAAATTAATTTTATGAGGAAGTTAATCAGGATTTTAGGCGATTAAATTCGAATAGCATTAATAAAAAATCACTACTTCCGATAATACTTACTTTATGTAATATATGTGCATATTTTATTGTATATTGCTTACATTTATCTCGTTGTTTATGTAGTAGTTAGTGATACATTGTGCACTACATAACGGGATATAATTAGATAGGAATTAGTTGACAAAATGTGATTATATCCCCTCAAGTAATTACCTCTCATCAATTTAATTATTTTTTCCAATAAGTAATTAACAAGCGTGTCTGCAACTTAATAGCGTGCCTCACCTTATATATGTTTTTGCTTTACTGAAGATTTAGTTTCATTTAGACTGTTTGTGGCCACTATCGGTTTTTCCGTGAATCGTATTCATATTTCATACATATTCATATAAGCATTTAACTAAAACGATATTTTTAAAACTAAACAATATGACGATGTCCGCCAGTTGAATTCTTGATTAATTAAGCTTAATACATCCAGAGTTACAAAATGATGCAAAATGTCATATTGTATATTCATGGCCATCATCATGGATTATAAAAGTATGTCTTACATTACAGATAAAAATTCCACAACGATGAAATAACAAGACGCTCGGAACAGAAAACATAAATAAGATTACAAAAATAAGGCACTTTGCTAGAGCGTTTTTGTGCTGTGGAAGCACAACAATCGAAACAATGAAGCGCAATGCTCGTGCACGTGCAAATTTAACAACGGATGCCAATGCAATTAAGATTGCGAAAACAGCAAAGGTTGATAGGAGAAAGAAATCGGACAAGAGTAAAGATGCCGCTGTTGTTTCTCCGTATTTTGAAAGTTCTGGTACTGGATGCTCTTCGAATTCAGATAAGGACCAAACCAAAGTGGAAGGGAACAGGTTAGGGAAAGATTTTTATCGTCAAGGTGGAACCGTAGACCTATCAAGAGGTCTATTAGGGAAGGTTCTCTGCCGAAAACTACCTGGAGCAGATCTAGTTTTAAGAGGAACGATTGTCGAAACAGAGGCCTATCCTGGACATGGAGATGCCGCTTCGCATTCGTTTAAAGGCGTTCCAACTGAAAGCTCTATGGCCATGTTTATGGATCCTGGAACAGCATACGTGTACATGACCTATGGAATGTACCATTGCTTCAATATTTCTTCAACTGGTATGCTCATCGTATCTAAAGTTAATAATTTAATTTAGCTATATTGTAAATGTTAACAAACTGTTGAATGTTTATTATGTTAAGATACCGGAGGTGCTTGCCTCCTCAGAGCTGTTGAAGTACTCGAAGATTACGAAATTATGTATAACCTGCGTCAGTCCAAGAAGAAGCAACCGGCAGAGGGAAAAACACTGAAGCGTTTAAAACCGCATGAATTAGCTAATGGTCCTTCGAAATTGTGCTTATCTTTCAACATCAACCGTGATTCATGTAATAAGGTGGACATGACAGTCAGTGAAGATCTTTGGCTGGAAGACAGCTTAGATCCAAAATATCAGACCGGACAATTTAAAATATTAGAATCCATACGTGTTGGCATTGATTCTACTCCCCCGGAAGCTAGAAACAAACCATATCGATTCTACATTGATGAAAATCCATGTGTTAGCAAGGCCAAGTTTAAGGTCGCTGCTGGGGGAAAGGGAGCACGTACTACCGCAGCAGCTAGATCAACAAGAACTAGGAAGAAGTAACACCGGCAAAATTCCTACCATAATGTATTTTATCCAAATTGTTTTATCGATACGCAAATAAATATTATTTTTTACTGACTACCAACTACTTAATTCATTGACTTTATTAACTTAATAAAGTGATAAGATAATTGCCATTCGACTTGGTATATACAATAATACTAAAAAAATAAAATGCTAAAGACACATTTTAAAAAATTGGTAATCATATATTTATTTATTGGCAATAGTGTTTCTTTCAGATGTTTTAGCAGTATTACATAAACGCAACGCTGATAAAAACTTCGCAAACACGTACAGAGCTGCNATTTTAAAAAATTGGTAATCATATATTTATTTATTGGCAATAGTGTTTCTTTCAGATGTTTTAGCAGTATTACATAAACGCAACGCTGATAAAAACTTCGCAAACACGTACAGAGCTGCTTTTATTTAATGCACTCCAGTTACAATACAATGCAAATTTCCAACCCCAGAGATAGTTGAAATGAAAAGTATCCCTTGCAATTTATACCTTGTCACTTGTCACATTCTTTTTAAAGATCAATTTTTAATGCTGATTCACATTGCATTTACATCGTAATGCTGCCGTTACTTATGTTCCATTGGAGCGTGGGAGTAAATTTTTTAGTCGTTTTATGCTTACAGAGCAGCTCCGTCGTCAGAGCTAGTTGGTAAAAAACAGCAGCGTTCTCATTGCAATCCATGCGTACGCATCACATCATGCAACACCGAAGCTTATACTAGCTGAAAGGTTCACTAGAGTCATAGAGTTACACAAGGTAAAACTTATGGTGGCACTCCGCAGAAACCTGAGTTTTCCAAAATAATAGTAATCTGTTAATCTGTTGTCGGCTAAAGTTGAATGCTTCCGTCCAGCTAAAAGTTGTATTTTAGCAGCTAAAGTTACTCCGAAGGCGTAGCAGGTACAGCTACAGCAATTGTAGGCAACCGCTGTTGTCGGATTTGTCAATATTAAACTATTATCTGTACCAACAACGAAACTCGCTAGTTTAGCATTTATGCACTAATTTCATCCCCACTGTTAACGCTTGCCGTTATGTTGCGTACATCAGGCAATACACTCGTACCTCGAGGATTCCGGTTAATACAACGATGTCAAGTTTCCTTAAGTTCGGCTCCAACTACGGAACGTGTCAATTCAGTAAAAAGCTTTTTCAAAACGTCGGAAGAGAATCCTGTAAGAAAAATAATTTAAAGTAGAATAAGATGTACACTATGATCTTGATTATGAAAATTATCATTGAAATATGAGATGCATTAAACAATGCCATGCGGAAATTTTATTTTAACTATGTGATTTTAACTTTTAATATTTCCTACGTCTTAGAACAACTTGAGTGAAAAACACCTTGGACGTTTTTATCAAATTAGCAGCGAAACCTATAAGCATCTTTATGATCATTCTCGTCATCATGGATTTCCAGTCATGTTTCGTGAGCAATGTAAAGTGTTTCAGGAGCACAACATTTTGGTTCGGAAACCGTATCTTGAGCTAAAGAAATGTGTAGACGCGGTGGACTTACAGAAGCCAGTCGTTCGCTTTCTTATTTGTAAGTGGATGCATCCTAATTTAAAAGGAAGGAATCCGCCCATAATGAACTGTCCATTTAAAAAGTGTGTACTGTTTCAGATGGGAATCAAGGATCGGGAAGGTCTATGGTGCTGGCGAGCATGGTTCACTATGCCCACATTAATGAGTTCATTATTGTACATTTTCCGTGGAGTAAGATATTTATTGTTTAAGAAACCATTAAGCTTTTTGTTGGAAGACCGAATGTCTTTGGTTTTTACTGAAAATATGTGTTTTCTGCCTTTAGTTCCACTATGGACCAAATATTATAAAGAATTAGTCGTTAGTACCATTAGACAGGGATTTTTTGACCATACAATTGACACTGTGACATGGCTGACAAAGTTCAAGGCTCAAAATTCAGAACTCATCCAAAAATTAAACGTAAGTTTGATCTATATGAAACGGATGCAATGCATGAGTTTCCGGGTATTTCATTTATTTTATTTTTATCAATTAGTTAGTCAGTGACAAAGACTATCAATGGAGCCAAAGGGAAATGACACCAAAAGGGTCATCCTTAATAGAAATTGCAGACCATGGGATAAGTAGGCCGGCACATGCAACTGAATGCATGAGTGTAATATTTCAGGAACTCAAAAATAAATCATCGCAACAGAAGTACGTCTTTTTACTAATATTTATGGCCACGTTGTGTGAGAGTATTTAATTTATTTTTCAGTACGTTCCAAAACTTAAAATTAATTATAACTGAATTTTATTCTTTTAGGTGCAAAACAATGGTTTTAGCCGACGGTTTAAATGATCTCTTTTACCAATGTCCTTGGCTTTTAAACCCAACAAACAAAAGATCTAAAATTCCAATTCCTATGTCTAATATCACCGCATTTGTAGAAATGAAGAAACTCTTTCAAGCTGATTGGGTACGCAAATTAATTTTGTACGTAATAATAATGATGCATAAATTCCATAGCGTAACTGTTTCTAAATATGTACGTACAATAGTGTGGAGGAGTTATAATTGGAGTTATTGATAAATTGGCTACAAATATGGAGCCTCGTACGTCTGACTTCCCTCGATATTTATTGAAGAAAGAGGTAAGGTGTTTGCTTTTACTTCAATTTAGAAATTGCAATAATGCACAGTAAAACAGCTCATCCTTTTAAACCTACTTTCTACCTTCTGTTTTAAGGGATGGGAATTATTCGATCCGTTTGTACCAATTGAAGTAACCAATTATTCATCGCAGGAAGTTCAAACTACGCTTGATTACTTTATAGATAGGAAATGGTTAGCTCACCCAGGCGCTGCTACTGAAGAAGGTCGATTAGAATTGGAATACTTATCAACTAGAAATCCTTACACACTGACAAGACTTTGTAGTTCGATATGAAATTGAAAATCTATTTGAAATTAGCGGGATATGCGATGATTTCGTAATAATAGAAGCTCTTTGCATTTACGTGTTAGCGAAGCGAATAAAAAGTTGTGAAGTGTTGTTAATGACTAAAATTATTTTAACATTTTATTGAACATTGTTACAATACATTTTTAATAAATTACATACATTCTTGTACATTTAAAATAGCTGGGGGGGGAAATGGAAGGACGCCTATATTACAACATAAAATACAACTGAGTACAAGTGTTTGTAAAAACTGGCATATAATCGACACTGATAATTGTCAAATGACTTGAGTTGTGAATTGACAAAATGTAGGGAAGGGAAAATTTCGTCTTAAGATACTTTAAGCCGTTTGGACAAGGTATTGGCAAGCTTTAGAATCCCTTCAACTTTTTGGGAAACCATTATGGACATACCAACGTAAAAGAACCATCCCATTAATAAGACCACGCTTGTCAGCCACTTCGATCCCGTTGGACCTCCCAATTCGGAAAACCCAAACGTGGAACTGTGTCGTCGT
Organism: Callyntrura sp. NNG-2020; assembly: GCA_027744055.1. Lineage (NCBI taxonomy): Eukaryota > Metazoa > Arthropoda > Collembola > Entomobryomorpha > Paronellidae > Callyntrura > Callyntrura sp. NNG-2020. The sequence goes on from JAHZNE010003181.1 coordinate 15,955, forward strand.
AACCAAAGGACGGTTTGTGCAATGATAGCACAAAATGTGTACACAGTTACAATAAAAGCCAACGATTCAGCTTTTACTTGGATGTCTTGTTGAAACTATTGAAAGTTCACGACAACAAAATCAAAGAGAAAATAAAAGAATATGAGTAACAACATGTACTTACATAAATGTGTGAGTAAATTGAAGCAATAGTCCACGGCAGTCCCAATCCCAAAAAGACATTCACACTGTTACTACCCATCACGTTACCAATTGCAGCGTCTGCATAAGGTGACTGTAGAGCAGCGATCCTACTAGCAAAAGTGTCCGGCAGCGATGTTCCAATGGCCACAAATGTTACCCCTGTTGCCACTGGATCCAGAGACAGGCAGTACCCGAAAATGTTTGCCATATCTCCAGTAATGGCGGTGAGTACTCCAATTGTTGCTAAGGACATTATGAAACATGCCCAACCCCCCAAAAAATGTGGGGTCGGCAGGAAACAAAACAACATTTTCCATGGTAGGCTGACCCAGTGAAGAATAACGTCTGAACGTGATGCCCGTTTTGCTTCTTCTTTGTCACCGTTTACAATATAAGCGGACTTTATCTGCTCTAAGTAAGTCTGCCTGGGAATGGAAATTTCTATATCAGCCATGTTTTCCGTCATTTCACATATTCGGTTTACTTGCAACTTGAAATTTTCATCAGGGGAGATGGCAACTGTCGTAAGACCATTGGTACCGATTTTGCCAGCTCCGCCAATGATTTCGGTAAATTCCACGTCAAATTTTTGATCCTGTCCAGATTCGGTGGAAGCCGCTTGCAAAGCAGGGATTAATGGAATTTCTAAAATCTTCTTCATTTCGCCGTGCTCAAACTCCAGTACACCCTCCAAATCTTTGGCAATACGGGTGCACATCTCTCCCGGTGTTGCTCGCCACTTTGCTTTCACCAGCCCATCTGCACCGTTTACTCTCTCAACTTCTATTTCGGCGGCTTCAACAGTGTCCTGTACCACTTGCCCTTTTTTCTGAAACTGTATCTCTCCGGGTTCTAAGTACCCAGTAAAAGTTCAGCGTTATAATATTCAGTGTTCTTTATGAATAGCACATATGAGCCATTAAGATACGCGAGTCAAACCAACTTTCTATATCCATAATGACAACTTCCATGACTGACATTGGTCCCAAGAACGCTTTCAACTCACTGCTTCCCCGTACCAGACTCAATTTCATGAAGAAGTTGCTATCCTTATTTTTGTGCTTGTCTCCAATAACATTTACAACAATCTTTTGCTCCACAACATAGGGTTCAAAAGCAAACTCTTTGGATATCGGTAAATAGGCCACGTCTTTCTTGGCGGTTCCGTCGTATGTCTCCACTTTGCAGAGTACGGTGACCCCCTCCTTCCCAGTTCGTTTGACAACAGCAGTAAAGTGTCCAACAAATCCGGGAATAGCCATGCAAGTTGCTGTAAATTCAACCACTGCCTTTTTATGCAGTATATCTGGGGATGTAACGATTGGACGAAGATCACCTCTAACACCAGATTCATTTCGTTTAAAATCATTCAGGATATCCATAACTTCCTTCAGTTTCTCATTCAACGAAGGAAAAACACGCTGGCCAGCAACTAGCGATTGCATTGCACGTATTCTGTACCAAAGGGGAGATTGCCCTTTGAATTGTATAAGTCTGAAAAGTAAGGACAATTTAACGTGCAGGTGCAACTATTTGCATCAAATTCAAGAACATAAACAAAAGCCTGTTTTTTATTTTAAAAAAATTATAAATTACTTGTTGGCAATGATTGTAGCAATTTCTTCGTCAGTCAAGACAGCGATCTTGTGAAGTTGTGTATATAACAGTTTCACTGTATCCGGCTTCAACTTTCCTTCTTCATCTAGCAAATCATCCCATTCATTATCTAAAAGTAATTGCGGCAGAATCACTATCAGTTTTGATGGTTTTCCTTAAATATTGTAAATAATTTCCATTTAGGAAAAATTAAGCATATAGCATTCCTTACAAAAACGAAAGAGTGGCTGGCCTGCCTCCGTTTCGGCCATCGGAGGAATGCTAGGTTCGTGTATAGAATCGTACGTGGAAGGTCTCCGCTGTTTCTTGGTTCCCTTTTTTATGCAAAAATCTAATTCTGCCCAGTAGGACACGCCAACGAGTGTAGGGAACATGAGGAAGGTTAGACATGCCTCCCATACTTCTACAACATTATTTGAAATAACTTGAATTGTGATCACTAGCCAGATATACGCTCCCATCGCAAATATGCTGGTGGTTATAAAGACCTTGTACTCTTTGATTCTCTTGGTGGTTTCACCAACCTTCACATGAGTTTCTTCTCGAATTTCGACACCGTCTTCTTCACGAGTCACAAAAACCTAGGTTTTGTTTTACAATTGCAAATACGGTAAAAAAAAGTGAAATGAAAGAAAAATCGGAAGATAAGTGAAAGAATTTTTTGACACCTTTTTTGTTTTGCTGCAGATGATTTCAATTGACAGCATGAAGATGTTGGAAACAATGGCTATTCCCAAGAATACGTACAACATCAGGAAAAAATATAATGGCCCATTTAACAGTTTATTGGAGAAATCTTGCTTCTTGGGTAAAAGTAATATTCTGCTCTCGATCTGGTTTGCCCCGGAGTAATCTGGACAACGATTTGTATTATTATTTTCGCCATTCTGGCTAGAAGGGACAGAACTGGGCAAGATTGGATTTGTGGATATGAGCACAAGTGTGAGAGTCACACAGATATGAAGAAAATAACCGTGGGCCATTTCCCGGACCTATCGTGATTCGTGACTGACAACAGAGATATTTAACAGATCACACCGATACTACTTTAACCTCTTTGCGGCAAACTTATCCCATCCTACTCACATGACAAGGATTGTAAATAATAAAATCAATAAAAATGGCAGAGATTTTGCACAGGCATGTGTCATGGGTATGTCGCTATGACAAGTTCAAGTGCACATAACGCTCTAAACGTTATATAAATGGGCTTGCTCCAGGCCAAACCAATTCATAATTCTCGACCAGGCACGAGTGGTCAAGAATTATGAATTGGTTTGCTCCAGGCACACTTTGTCATCAAAAATGAAGAGCAGCGTTCTTGAACGTGTAAAGCATAGCAAAATTTTGATTCGATGGGCGACAAATTCATTTACATTTATGCAGCACCAGCACCTTAAAAAATGTTCCATTAGAATAATACGCAAAGTATGTTGCGCAGGTACTTTTAATTCATTAGTTTGGGGTGTGGAATAGCTAAAAAAAAGTATTACAAAATGTTCGACAGAAAGGAATGGAAATAATTCTACATAAAATCATATAAAGCAAAATTTTAGTTATATAATACTGACAAATTACATTCCCTTATGTAAAAATGCTTGGATTTAAGAAGGACGCTTGGTGACTTCCTGCCAAACCAACAGAAGTAGTTCGTTCACGCTCACAGAAGTGGTTGAAATCACAAAGCAGCTGCTTCTGCGTTGCGCTTTCGCGCAGTAGGTTTTCTAGCTTCCTTTGATAATCGGAAAAAAGTAATAATTGCCCAATGATCACTTGGAAATGATTGAGTGCCCAGTACTTTTTCAATCCCAGTAACACCAAAAAATCTGTAAAATAAAAAAAAATTATAGCATGTTTTAAGACGGATATGACACGTGAGAGCATTTTTGTAGATATGTAGCACTTACTCTGGGTCTAATGTAGATGGGTTTGAACTTCGAAAGTAAAATCGATCAAATCTGCATCGTGGTTGAACTCGTGATGGCATCTATAAAATAGTAACAGTATTTCAAAAAATCGTTTTAGTTTTAACAATTTTTATTTAGGCTTGTCGTGAATTTTATTTTATGTTTTATTACTCCATTTCTGACCTGTTTATTAGTGTTTCTTGTTAAATCCCACGTATATTTACATGATGCCCTTGACCCGCATCTGATCCATAAATCAAACATGTTACCCGGTAATAAGCCATCAACTTCATTGTCCCTTAAATTAAGATCCCCACCAAAAAGCACATTATATTCTGCAGGAAACGATTTAGATATTTCAAAGCATTGCTTCAATTGAACACGTCGCTGGCTACTGAAGTCCTTTGTGCTTTCCAGATGGGTATTTAAAAGTGCAAGTTTTACTTGCCCTACGAAAACTTTGGTGACAAGAAGATTCCTCTGCATGGCTATAATATAAAAAATACAATGGAAAAATTATAATCCATTCAGCTGCTGTAATTTGGGATGAATTTCACTATCAAAAAATTATGCTATTTTGTACTAGTATTTGGAAACGGAATAATATAATGATCCTCGTAATGGATGTGATTCAATTTAATAAATGTTCCAGTAAGATAGTCACAAGTTGGGTCCTCAGTGCCTGGAATGGGCATGTACTTTGAACACAGACGTCTGGCTATATAATCGAAAGTGTACGGTAAAAGTTCTTGGAAGAAAACAATATCGTGATTCTCACTAAACGGAATAAAATAGCAGAAATGTGTTAGCCAGAGCCAATTAAATTTCAATTAAAAATCACACAGGAGCAATATCTGTTTTACCTCAAAATAATTTCAATAACAGCATCAGTGCGTTTCTCCAAATTTTTATCATCTAAACCATCCAGATTCCAGCTCATGACGGACAGTTTCTCAGGAGCCCAACTTGAAAAGCTTTCATTTGTCCCTCCACTACTCGTACCAGTTTTCTCTCTATATAATGAAAAGGCGGAAAGAATCATAACATGCAACGACAAACGACAATTTTTACAAAAAGGCAATGAATAACTAACATTTCTATTTCCTTTTCCTTTTTTGAATCGGTTTGCGGACTTGTTACATCATCAAGAGTTACAACTTCAGGGTCCGCTCTTTTACCGTCGGGACTCTTAGATTCATCTGACACGACCATTACGGAGTCGTTTTGTTCGTCAGTATCGGAATCATTTGAATCAGATGCATCAAAAAATGTGTCGATGGCTGTCTATAAATCATTTAAAAAATTAAATAGCATACCATCAAATTACATTAACTTTATTGGAAAGTTAAAAAAAACATTTGACAATAATTACATACTTGAGTAACTATTTCTCAAACCGGCGAGCCAAATTTCGACCATCGTCTAATTGTTTTAAAAATTAAGGCACTTGTAGTGAATTGTTAATGATTTCTAAT
>JAHZNE010003182.1:0-12096 GCA_027744055.1 Callyntrura sp. NNG-2020
GAGAGGTGCCTCGATGGAGATTGCAGGTCGCATTCAAAAAACACATTTAAAAGTCGTCTTTAGCTTATTGCATATTGCAGCCACCGCCACCACCACCATCCACCACCACTGCTGCTGCTCTTTCAGTTCTTTTCTCACAGTTTTCCTTGCTGTGTGGATATGCAAGGCAGGCGTCGCGTAGATGATAGTGGTGGTGTGCGGAGCTGTTACATAATAATGTATCGCTCCTTTTGTATCCTTGTGTGCAGTATGTCTACTCGGTATATTTACTAAATACATGAATTCATAACACACACTACTGCTGTAAGGCTGAAGGCTTCTGTACATTCACAATGGGCATATCATTGATTATTTTTTCATATAATGTGCACCTATCTTCTGGAGAGATGGATCCACACTCGTTTATCCATCCATCCATCCATCCATCCCTTCTCAACGAATATATTTTGCTTACTTGCTTTTGCTTGCTACATTGCTTCCAGCCAAGCTTTTCACTCACAACCACAGCAGCGCTCCCTTTCTCACTGATTCTTACAGGGAAGAGAAGCCAGAGCAGCAGAAGCAGCAGCAGCAGTTAGAAATGGTAATGGTTCCAATGGTATATAATAGTAATAGAATAAGCTGGGGCATATTAGATTTGTTGAGTTTCCTCTTTATCTGTCATAGCTGAAACGAAACTCAAGTTCAATCTCAAAAACAGAAGGGAAGAGCAAAAAGCCAGACACTTATAGCTACAGTGCAAGTATGAAACTAACAAAGTTGTACGTAATAGTAATTTATACCACGTTTTCTTGTTATAGTCGCATTGCACCGAGAAGAAAATGGGAATGCTTTGCTGATGACGGTGTGCCATACTGACATGAGATAACGGAAGATAACGTGGTTAAAGTTTAATAGGAACTATAATGAACATACCTAAACATTGACGTAAGACTTCCGTAGAGATTTTTTTTACTGCCGTCCCATCATTTTTATCGGAGTAGTACGTAGTATGTATGAGTAACAAATAAATTATTTCAATAAGAAAAAAAATGACGACTTGTATTTTTGTAGACTTTTGATTGGAATTTGCAAGGGATTTTAAATGAGGTACAGTAGTAGTATTTAAATTGATTAGGCTTAAGTGCATTGTGTTTTAGTACAAATGTTTTTTTATTTTGATTTTATATATGACTCGTGTGCATTCATTCCGCGCAGTCATCCTGAATAAGACAAAAAGTTGCAAGGAAAATATATTACGTATTACTACTACTACTACTACTCCCCGTTTTATTGGGTACACATGTGATGTACGATGTTTTTTTTACTTGAGTAAACTCTTTTAACGAAAACTTTGATAAGGCGTGAAAGAAAAGAAAATCCTAAAACGCCTTTCAAAGATAAATTTGTTCACCTTGCACCATGCCAGCTATTTTGCTTGAATTTTTTCACCACACTTATTCGGGTACGTACCTTCTCAAATTTTCATGTTGGCAACTCTGAAAGATGATTTAATAATCATAATAATTAGTATGCTGATAAAACGAAACTACAACACGGGAATATGGTGGCAGTGGCACTCGTTCGATACTGTCATGCATTCAAAATCCAATTTAATCTCGCCTTCTGCACTCTCAATCATTAATTGGCAAGGGATTAATGATTACATGCACTGTTTGTGCATGTGATCGTGCTGATCTTATATACACAAAATTGTCCGCAACCAACAAGCTGTAAAAAAAATGAAACGAAAGGGGTATACAGCTTTAGGTTTATCCGTGTAATGTAAGCATATAACACGCTTACACGAACACAAAAAGAGTTTCAACCTTACTGCATCAAACATCACTGACATGCATTTGCATTCATATAAAAAATGCGACTCCATATAAATAGCAGATGTTGCGTCCCAGGGTCAGAATAGATTATGGCAACCGAAACAAAAATAGCACGGACTACTAGTTACAACACATTTCATGAAGCAAAAAACTCAAATGAAATATTTCCAATCCATTTGCTTTTATTTAACCCAAAAACAGCGCTTTTCCGACAGCCAACATCGAACAACCTTATTGGGAAAATCTCTTATATGCTCACACAAGAGAAATGAACGTCTGCTGCAGGAAGAAAAAAAAGAAGACTGAATTGAAAACATTTTGTTAAATTCCATAAATTAGGATAAGTGGTCGTAGAATAAACAGCTCTATTTTTATCGGTTTATTGAGTGGTGCACATCAACATCACTTCTTTATTTACTTAACATGCATAAACTCAAGTGTGAGTCGCAGTGATGATTCCTCTTGATTGGAAACAATGATTTCTCGCGACTCGGCAGCAACTACTGTGAGAAATTTACACAGCAAATCCCCCCTCATCTTTATCACAGGCTTGTTGGGGTTTATGCCTGTGTGCCGCACATACAACGGCTACAATCGCGCAGCTTTAGAGAGACATCAGTAGCGAGAGAGAAGAGATTGTGATTTCAATGCGTATAAAAAATTCGTCTGAGCAAGCAAGTACACATTTAAAAAAGCAGACAAACCAGTACAAAACACATCATTTGCTCCTGCTTACTGATAATCGATAGCAATGATGATACAGATATTCCCCCTTGTAATTTTTATTCAATCAAGATCAGACTCCAATTAACTGGTTTCGCTCGCTCTTCTTCAATTCACTCCCTTTTTTATATTTAGGTATTCGACGAAGACGACGACGACGATGATGATGGAACAAACAAAAAATCACTCACTGACAACAACACAATAAGCAATAATAATAACAGTAATAAAAACCGGCAACCCAGCACGCATTACCCATTCCATAAAATTTTTTGGATGGCTACAAGTTTGCTTACACCAGCAACTCCAAAAAAGCATACTTTTCTTCATCATCACCACATCTTGAGCAGCGCTGCTCATTCGTAATGCAAATAACCTTTCATCTTTCTACTGTGCCTGACTACACGGTTCGTTTTATAATAGTGGATAATATTATGGCTCTCTTCTCCTTCACATTTCATCCACGTCTCTTTCCTCTGCTGCATGTCAAATCAAATGGGTGGAAGAACGTTTTAAGCAGCTCATGCATAAATAATGGATAAACAAAGCCTCATAAACCTGTAAATCAAACATTCAACCTACCTACTCCATCCATACGCTCAGGCATGAAGTCATAATGGGTATTAGGTCTATACGTAGGTAGATCTATTCCTCGCGTCTCACACAAAACGCATTTTACAGGCCGTCCGTCTACTCTTCCTTTTTCAGAGCGTAATCTGCTGAAGATTAGCTGAGATAAACGAGTCTAAAAGAGAAACACACAGAGACTCTTCCCTGCCGTATCCGTGTATTTGCATGAACTTGTGCGTGAATATCTCATATTATCTTTATGGATTCGTCGACATCACCATCATCATCATCGTGCCCGACCAACAAACAACTTTGGTATTCCACCTTTTCGTACCATTTGCGTCTACACAGGCATATAAAAAGTTAGTCAGTCGACCATCAACACGCATTACATTTTACAAAATTCAATCCGTGACATTTGTCTCTGATATGTGCACATGCCATTCACGCAGTACCTTGTTTTGTACGGGATGCGACGCATGCATGACTCAAAATCAAGCTGTAATTCCTAAATAAGGTTAAATATTTTTCTTCAACAAACAGTCAAAATACTTTGTTATTTACCTAGGTCATCGTAGATTTTTTATTTATTTTTTTTCTATTGTTTCAAGACCAGTATTACCATTACGCGAAAAATATTTCAGAGAAAGTAGTCTGTAAATCTTTCAAATGCTTTGGGACCACTTACTATGAACGCCAGTCGTAGTCGTGTGGTGTGTGTGTGCGTATTTTTGTGTAAAATTCGTCCCTACAAGCGGCAAAGCATGATAGTTTCTCTTTTATTCAGGTAAACGCAGTATATTTATGTACGTTAAAAATATCGTGCCTTTAAACGATCAGTGTTGTAAACGACATGTGCATTTCAATTTGAAGTTTCGTATCACAATTTGAGTGGAGTTTCGTTTAGTGGAGCTGCCATACAGCAGGTCAGATATGAAAAGGTGGTCGCACAAAGAGAACCTGAAACGAATAATACGGTATCATCGACCATCAATTACAATTTTCGTCATCCTCTCCTTTCTGCATAAAGTATTAAATTACCCATTATGCCGAGCATAATAGCACTCATGTCCTGTCCACGTTTAGGGGAGAAGCAAGCGGTAGCAAACACAGCGGCAGCCGCTCGTAATCAGAATCACCTCTTTTACCAACCGTATTACCCCTTCCAAGTGTTATTTACTTGCACACATGGTTCCATTCATTTCAACCCATCCGTTTACCGAGCACTGCATACATTACTTGTGTAGTAACACTCATATCGGATGAAAAATCAGTCATTTTTTTTAAAAAAAAAGGAAAGAAAATCAAATCTGGAAAAATAGTCGCTACGCACGAAGTTTTCTACATGTGGAGAGGGCACAGAAATATTTTTTGTACTTGGTAGTAACATAATGTATTGAGCTTTTCTGTAATTGCTTGCATTACGGAAAACTAAACCAGAACAGGAAAATGTCAAGGAACAATAAACATTTACTGAAATGTACAAAAAAACGCACGTTGGGGTTTTCTGTCTTTTAGTAAATTATAAAAAGTAATTTAGAACTTTAAATAAAATAGTAGTAGACTGATGTTCCTTCCACAACTACACAGGACGACCAATTTATGAACAAAAGAAAGGCAACAACGGAGGAAGAGAGGGAAACAAAAAACTGTGTGCGCACAACTTTGTAACCAACAGTCGGACCACAGCCAACTAGCAGTACGCTTCACCGACATTTTTTTTCATTGAAAACTTGTGCGTCCGTACCATGTACTAATGATAAAAGGCTAAGCTGTAAAAGTGCTTTTCGATTATCAGCAAGTGTATAAGTCGAGAATTTTGTAGAGGAGAGCTGCTGCGGAGAATTTGAGAATGTGAACCTTGTACACTATTATGCGAGTAATAGGATGAGGCGAAAAAAAGTGAGAACGAAAACAGTTTGCTTTCGGTAAACAGATGTATATGTAAACGTGTGCATTATCACCAACTCTAAATAACATCAATTACATGCTTCATCGTTAATTTAAATGTTGCTTCCTCTAACTAGTTGAGGAGAGGGCGACTCATCGACACACACACACACCCAGATGGAGGTGAAGTAGTGAGTGAATAGCGTATAGATATTATTATTCCCAATTTGTTTTTCATGCATGCATTCTTGCCGTGCCATATTCTCGCATTTACTACTGTGTGTGTTGTGTGTGTGTACCTTAAATACTTTAAAGCACCCGCGATATATTATGCAAAAGTGTTTGTGTGTGTACAGATGTGATGATGAGGTGTATAAAGGAATTCATGTCCCTACGCGTACGACGAACTAACTTACATGAAAAAACAAGGTTGTTAGTTAGACCTGACGGTTTGTTGATGGCTGACGACGCTGCTGCTGACGGAACGACTGTGCGGTGTGCGCGGTCTCACTTTTGTGCTTTTAATACAAAATGTTATTTGCTCGTTTTTTACTCCCAGCTTTTTTATACAATAAAAATGTATGTGTCTATCGCTGAATAAAAGGAGTATGTAGGTACACACACGCTCAAAATCTAATAAGCAAAAGTAAAGTTTGTACTGGTGTGCATGCGATGTACATGAACTTTTTAGTGGCAGTTTCCTTTCAGCCATTTGACTTTTTTCTCTCTGGCGTTGTTTTGCTTGCCTGCTTGCTACTTCCCACACACATGCTGCGGCATTGTAGACGTTTGTACTTTGTACACACACACACAGGCAAAAGTATAATATAAACATAATAAAACTAATAATAAAATGTAAGTTTATAAAACATGTACGCATAACAAATAACAATGAAACAAGATGGATTTTCCTTTTCATTCTTTTTAATATACGGACATAATGTGGTGCCATGAAGAGCACAACATTTAAATGCCCATGCCTATTATTAAATTCTGTTGAATAGTTTTCTGTTGTAGGTAACAATAATGTGATACATTATATCACGGCTAATGTGTCGACTGGTTGATTCGCTTGGTGTTTTTTTTTGCTACAGGATGACTTGCTACGGATGAGATGAGATAGTTAAGCAGAAGTAATAACAACTATGCCTACATATATGTACGTATTGCATGTAGCTACTTAGCTTGCTCATGCTCATCATGGTGAATGATCCCTTCCGAATACATATTGTCTATTGTGTGTAGCCTGCATTTCTGTGAAAGAACGTCATTTACCTCGTCGTCGTTTGGTTGGGGAAAAGGGAATATGTATATACACAGGGTATTATTATGTCTGCTTCTTTGAAGATGTTCTCTGTAATCTGAGCAACTTTGTCAAGATGATGTTGATTTTCATCATCCGCATCCTCATCTCATCAGGCGAAGCTTGTGGGTTTAAGTAGTCGTAGAAGCGTACCATTAGCTTTGGTTTTTGTTTCGTATATATAGGATGTTGGTACGTAAAAAAAGCTTTTTACTGCTTCTGCTGCGCTATGTGCTGTGTGCAACCTTTCTATCAGAGAAGTTTACCAGCCAAGTCGTAAACGTACTTTGAAAGTCGTTTTATGTAAGTTGGCTCCTGCTGCCATTACTTATGCATGTTCCTAGTTTCTGGGTAGGTATGCAGAGGTTTTCTTTTGTGGCATAGTATCGTGGCAGCTACTACTTCTCTATATATCCTGCAGGCTACTTTACTGCTGCTGATGTGTTGCTGTTGGCCGAGTCGTGGCCGCGGTCGTAGCTGCCTACATCGTACATGAATACAAACATAATGACTGCTCTGCTGGCTGCTGCTGTTACTACTCACATAAAAAGAAGGTGTGAATTTACCATGTTCTTTGCCTCCGTTGATTACTCTGCTAATCATCACATCAAATCACATTATTCATGTCTGACTGGTGTATATCAAATATAATTGGGTGTATGCATTTGAATATCAACATTTCAATCTTGTTTACTCTCAAGTGGAAACTCAATACGAGTAAATAGGCATTTTACTAGCAGAGCATGTGGCCAAATCTAAAAAAATGTGAGTATGATTATGGAAAATTAAAAGCTGTAGAGGCAGGTAAAATAGAAAAAATAAAGGGCATAATGGGTAATATCACGTCCGCTCACTTGACTATTAGTGAGTTTTGAATGAGCTCACCGCAGGGCTCCAAAAGGAGAGAGAGAGAGAGAGAGATGCAAATTTTATATTATTTATATCATATTATAGGCATATGAACTGCGTGGTAATTTGACGGGATTGTAAATGCGTTTACTAGATTTATTTTACTAAAAAGGATTATTTCTTGTGTTATGATGAGCCTTTCAAAAATCATTCTTCCAACGTCAAAACGCCATCGCCTTTCCTTATGAACAAATAATACGCTATATGGAGGGGGATATACACACACTACACACACATGCACCATGACCATATTACATGGTAAAATAACTTTTTCCATACTTTAGACAGATTTACGACACCGCTTTTACAGAAATTTTCTGTAAGCAGAACTTGAAAAGTTTTTTTTATAACTCTAACATCAGTGCTGCAGTATATGCTGACTAAAGGATATGAAATCCGTTCTTTTATGTAGCTCATGTCAACATCTACATTTCCATCTTTTGACTCTTTAACTGTTCTCGTATGTGATGTGACGGCTTAAGCTCACGAGATAGATGATATACAGTCTTGAAAAGCTGATAAAGTCCTAACTATATATCAGAGAGTTTGCAGTGCGACCACGATAGTTAAGCAAAGCTGAAAAGGGGTAGAGAGAGAGCTGCTGCTGCTGCTGCTGCATAAGGAAAGCTGGGTGGAAAAAAAGTGAGGAATATGTACAGGAGAAAGAACGAAGCAAATAATGTATGATTTCTGGCCAAGTTGAATCACGGGGGAGTATTAAGAATAAAAGAACATCTACAATATAAAAACACACATGCATACACCTCCTCTTTCTATGTGTCGTTAACTCTTGCTACTTTTATTGGAGTAAGCTGTCTGCGTCGTATATGATTGTGTTTAGAGGGATTCATTTCTGGAGGGCTAGTTTTTACCGAGACAAAAAGTACATTTTGTACTCGTTTCAATCCAGTGAGTCAGTGACGACGACGGGGTTGCATATATACATGCATATATAAATATGTACCACACGTGGGTATGTAAAATGAATATACTTTCATGTTATGTAGAGATTAATATGTATGATGTTTTGTCAGTGGTGGATGGAGATGGTTAAGTATTTTCATATTCACTCAGTATGTTTATAATTTATATATAATGCAATACAAGATTTATTACCATCAAATGTTATTTTTATACATGAAATTATATGAAAACTGGAATTTTTACTATAAACATTACTAATGTACATAAGTACATTAATTCCGTACAAGTGGTTATAGTTTGTGTGTGTTGTGTCTGTGTGTGAGTGAGCGGTGCGCAGAGAAGAAACACTAGTCTCAATTCAGCAACAGTGAAGCACTTTCCCCTACATGCCGTTTGCCTTTGACTTGGCTTTCCCGAAAAAAAAGATACAAGTTGGTTTTGGCAGGTCGAGTTTTTTTCTCTCTTGCAACATAACACACAACACGATATTACTTTAGATAGTGGTTTCATCTTTCGTGTTTTATAAGATTTGTTCCTAAAAGCTAGAAGACTAGAAGCAAGTTTCTTCCACTGCTGCTGTTTTTTTTATCTTTTTGGCCAAACTCATGGAATATGCAAATATTAAGAAGGCAAAGAGGTAGAGCGAAAAATGGAAATAGTTTTGAGACAGAGAGATAGATACCTAGAAAGAGAGGAGAGAGAGAGGGAGAAAAGACGGATGAGTAAATAGATGGATGAGTACATGCATGACTGACTTCACTTACATATTCTACACGCCTGCTAGTCTTACTGCATAGATTATTGCAACGCGCATAGTAATAAGCTGATCGACGTAGCGTATCTCTCTCTCTCTCTCTCTCTTTCCACCGTCTTGTTCCCTAATACTTGCTTAACTTGTGTGTAATACCTTTTCCTTTAGTGAGAGGTTTACTCCAAGAATAATAAGCCAGTCATTTTTATTTCTATTTGTTAATATCATCGCTTTTTTATTGTTTCTCTTAACTCTTTCTCTGTTGACAGTATTTCTCTTTTCTGGCAGTAGCAGCCCAGCTTTTTTTGGTGCTTTATCATCAGCACATTAAATACGTGTGTGTGTGCGAGACGAAAAGATCCTCCTGAAACTAAACGTATTACGAGCAAGAAAAGTAGCGACAGAAATGCTGAAAATAGAAAAAAATCTTTACGTGCAACCATGTAAAGTGCACGTTGAAAACTACATATAAGTACATGCCTACTTATATAGACAAAATGATATACCTATACTGTAAGGATGTATGTAGGCACACGAGTTGAAAGCATTATGTGCTCCCCTATAGGTATAAATATAATCTAAAGAGAAAGGAAGAGAACATGACATGCATGAGAGCAAGACCAGAAATGAACAGATATAATATTGCACTTAAAACCTTAAAAACATCAACTTCAACCTACCCAACAGCAAACAAAATATAGGGAGCAGTGGAAACACAGTAATTCTGGTTATTGGGCACTCGCGTACATATTTACTGCTTCTTTCTAAACCATAGCACGAAATAACCGTTCATATATCCTAGACTGCCATCGGAGTAGCAGCAGCATATTTACTCACTAAAAGTACCGATTTTTACCAGCAAACGTGAATATAACAATATACAATGCATATAGATGTATAAAGGGGACGCTTATAAAATCAAGAGTTTTTGGGTGGTTTACCTACATTTATAGCGTGTGTCCATGCTGTACGCACAGGCACTAACCACATATCCATTATACAACTCTGGGAATATATTTACTATCTTTTCGTAAGCAAAGCACACATTACACCCAATATTATATAGGTATCCGTCTTCACATACCAACCAAACACATACAAATACAAACAAAATGCAAGAAAAATGTGATAGTGGTGGAAGCAGGCACAACAAAGTAAAGTAAGTAGTAGGTCCTTCATTTCGTATTTTTATTCCTCCTTTTCCATCACGAGAGAACTACCAACATTTCCCACCACTACCACTATCACCACCACACATTTTTCAGGGCCGTGTGTGTGCTTGCGTGTTAGAAAGAGAGAGAGAGAGCTTGTTCGCATTGCCTAAGTGTTTTCAACCATTATACTCCCTCACACATCTCCTCTTTTCTCGTTGGCATGCATAGAAGCAACGATTCAACTTCATGGAGTTGGTCGGTCGGAGTACATAGTAGTAGGTTTGCTCCCGGTGGTGGTGTAACACTAAGCCCAAGTATAACACAAGCAAAGCAAGCACAAGAGTTGCAAGCTCGAGCTCTATAAAAAAAGGTTTTCTTCTCTGTAATATAAAACGGCCTTATAAAGAGAAACTCGTTCTAAACAGATATAATATGCAATATAGATAAGTTTCATTTTATATGTATATGTCCGTAAAGAGCATGTACTCTTTACTCAGGGATAGAATTTTATATGAGCCTTATGACTTTATATGAGTATAACTAGCTATGCCATTACTTCCCCCTTCTTTTTTCTCTCTCGCTGGAGTTATTACAACCGCTTTCGTCTTTTATGCGCTGTGCCATTGTCATAGGAACATTTCTATGTAGGTATATATAATGCATATAAGTAGAGATAAAAATGAGCGTAGAACGAAACCTCTTATGAAAGCGAAGACATTCATTACCCGCACAGTGTACGTTCAAACACAATATAGGTATATTATTCTTCGCCACCTACATACCTTCGGGTCATCACCGAAGTGATGACCAAGTCTTACTCAATGAAGCTCTACTCTAGATGGTAGGAGGTTCTGCCACACTTGAAAGAGGGAAAAACAAAAAACTAGCTTGCCTGCTTGCATCGTTTTATCCCCNATTATATGTGAAAAGGTAGTTTAGGAGTAATAGTCAATATAAAAATGTACACATGCCTACGTACATACCTTGGTGAAAATAGCTGAATCTTGGTGAACGCTTATAGATCAGCAGGCTCTTTACTTATCTATCTCTCTCTCTCCAACCCTCCTATGATTTTAAATAAGCTCTATTACGAAAATCATTAAGCTACCCAACTTACTCTTATACTGCATGCTGAACTCGCATTGACTGAGCTTTTAGAAGAGAGATTGCAGAGCTTAACTGATATTGTATATATTATCTAGACTGCACATTATTACAATGTCCATGTCCAGTATCTATCTAGTAGTAGTAGTAGTACCTCTGCTCATATCTCTAAGTATATATTTATATATGGTACGCCTGCAGTGTCGAGAAAACCATTTCTATTATATTGTTTAGGTACATATTGCTATAATAATAGGTATATCAGCAATCTACATGCAGATCTATATGTATCATTTGGACTTATTGGTGGTTAGAGGTTATTTAGCATCCGCCTTGATGATACTTGTTTTCTCAGCTTTGCCTTGTGAGAATCATGATACTTACTAACAGCAATGAAATCACTTTGCCACTTTTATGTGGAATGGTTGGATGAAACTCTCCTTAAAACTCTTATAATGCGACGTGCATTTCTCATTGATGGAAATCCAGTTGGGTCGTTATCGTCATCATCATTATCGTCATATCTCTTGAGAAACAACACCAGTTTCTGTACAAATCGCCTTATAAAGTATGATAATAAATGTTCGCAATTGTCTGTTACTGTAAAATGTGTTTACTTTTTTAAAAAGTATACACGTAATCAGATTAAATGTGCAATTTAAATTTAATGATTTTCTAGCAAAAAATCTAATAATTGGTCTATCTTTCCGAGGCTGCCAACTGTCCAAGGCTACAAAATGTAAAAGAAGCGCAAGGCATTGCACGGGTGATGATTGACGATGTCAACAATTCTGCGGGCATTTGTTTCGTCGGCTATAATTAAAAGGAAAAACAAGCTGAAATGCTGGGAATTCATCGCTGTATGGCCACCGAGGGACATAAATGTTCCAGTTTCTTGGTGACTTTATGACAAATGTAACTAAACTAATGCGTACCACACTGGTAATGGCA
>JAHZNE010003183.1:0-13279 GCA_027744055.1 Callyntrura sp. NNG-2020
CCACTGGACAGTGGACAATGGACAGGGGTAGAAATTAGTGGATAGACGGGACACTGGATAGCGGATAGTATCCACCTGTCCACTGTCCATTGATACCCTGGTCTTGAATCTAGTTGGCATTTATTGAAACTACCCACAGTTCAGGTGTGGAGTACATGGGACGTTCCGGTCTCATCCCCTGAACTAACATACCCACAAAGTCCGTTGTCCATGAAAGCCCAGGATACGGATAACTTCCTAAAACACGCCATACAAGACATTAAATTAATTCTTTTTCAAACGCTATTTACTATTAATTACTTACCCCCTGAAAACCATGGTAGAGGTTCCTGTGCGGTTTTAACGTAATTAGTGTAGTTGTACATGCGGCGCGACAACCCAAAATCCCCAATCTTTGCGGTTTTAGTTCCATCCAACAGCACATTCCTTGTAGCGAGGTCGGCATGGACTACATTTTTTGTTCCCAAATATTCCATTCCACAGGCAATCTGTTGTGACCACTGCAACATCTGCAGGAAGGTAATGCACTCTGGAATGGGGTCAACTGATAAATTCTCCGTGGATGACTCTGGAGTTTCGACACGCAATCTGTATATGAATGCATATTGTAATAAACATGACACAATTGATATACTTATTGATTTTTTGTAAAAAACAAATACCCACCCGTTTTCAATATCATACGGCATATCCGTAAATCTCACACAATTCCTCAAATATGCTTCGAGAGAACCCAAGCTGCAGAGTTCCGTGGCAATGTATACAATACCTTTCTGCAGCTCTTCTGTATAAGCCCCGCATAAAGTCACGATATTGGAATGCTGACCGATATAAATCAAAACTTTTATTTCGGATAGAAGACTTTTCAATGCAGATCGGGGACAGTCTGCTTTGGCCACTTTGAATGCGACTTCATTAACCCTTCTATCACCGGATGTAATGCTACCCTTATAGACGCACCCAAAGTTTCCGATCCCTAACACTTTGTCGTACTCTACCAAAAGAACATCAAGTAAAAGTACCATTGTTCATATAATTAATACGTAGGTGTATCATAGAAATTTTGCTTACGAATTTCCAGATGCTGCTTCCGAATTTCAAACGATTTGTCGTAGGGGAAGTTGTAAGCGGCATTTGTCACGTTTTGGACATCCGTATACAAGGTGTCACCTTCAGTAGACTTACCACCGTCCAAAAACTCCCTAATGTCCTTTTCTGGTAACTGCTGCTCTAGTTTATTTAGGCGAAGCAACAGGTAAGCAACGGTTAGTAGGAGAACAGCCAAAAGCAGTAGTCCGACGACGACGCCAACCAAAATGGGAGTTGTCGAATTTGTCGAAGATTCTCTCGTTTCCAAATCTATGAAGAAGCAATAATGCAAAACGTGTAAACCATTGAAAACAAATTAGTTTAAGAAATTCACTCACCCTGAATTTTTTCGTAGTATCCTTCCTTCTTATCACTTTTGGAATTGTCCACCAGCCATCGTAAAACTGTGTGTCGGGATCGTCAAATGCTTGAAAGAACCACATCGGATATTCGTGTTTAACCGCCCATTCACCCGCCAACTCCCAGTACTTTTTCATGTTTTCGATGTTTTGCCACTTAAAGTCTCCATCACTATCCCACTTCGTTTGCCCCATGACCACTATATCACTGTTGATGTTTCTAAATTGTTTTCTCTTCTCCAGAAACATGGCGCTAACGTATTCAAATGCTGCTTCTGCGCTTTTTTCTGAAATGTCTGGTTTAACCTCGCAAGTAATAAAGTCGGACATCTTTATAACCTCCTGAAACAATGTACTATCTAATTCCTCGAAAGTAATGTTGGTACAATTTACTAGAAGTCCTAATTTAAGATGCCTTCCAACAGGATCAATTTTTGCCTGTGTCATGTATTTCAATAATATGCTGTCCTGTTCATTAGACCAAATGTGTTTTCGAATGAATATTAGACCATCCACTGTCCCGTTGTAAATATTGTTTGCCTTTTCCGCGCATTCTATTGCCAAGTTTGTCTCTGTAAGCATTTGAGGGCCTTCGTGTATCCAGACACCTTGTAGCAGTCTAACAACATTTTTGCGTCGTTCTTGATTAATGGTTGCTGCTATTTCGGCTGTCCGGATCTCAATGTTGCTGTGGTAATAGGTGTCGTTCCAGATGTACGACACTAAATAAAAAAATTAAAGTATATTCCAATAAACATTATCCATAAGTTATATTTTTCAAATTTAGCTATTATACTTGCAGTAAATCTACATAGTTATTACCATTTTTTGACCCCGATGACCACGTTACCACCTTTGAGAACCGTGTCGTAATTACCCGGAGCATTGTCGCGATATCCTGTATTGTATACGTGTCATGTGGGACCTTGGAACCATTGGATGGGATTTTAATATAAGGAGTAAATGTTACTCCGGTATAAAATGGATCAAACTTTTGTGGAAGGCAATTGTGATAACATGACAATGCTATTAGTATTAGTAAAGAATTCGAAAGTGGTGGGTTCACAGGCATTTATTCAGCTTTTCAGTGCTTCATTTGATTCAACAGCAATAGCAAATTGAATGGTTCGAAACAGCCGATTTAGTTCTCCACAACTAATTATTTTAATTAATTTTTAGCTTAACTTTCATGAAAACATTGATGATAAATTCATAGAGCCAATTAGTAAAATCCGGTTCACTTCACACGTAGGACCTAATTGCATTTTCCTTTTTATTCCCTAACGTGGAAAACGATGAAAAGGATATATCGATAGGCACATACTCTTTCATAGAATCCGGTACATCCTTCTATTTTTTAAATTCTTTGAAATATCGAATCCCAAACCTTAGCCAGTCTTCACAGTTGATATTTATTATCATGGATGATAGTAAAACTTGATCTAGTACTAGTAGCACACTACCCCACGCCCCACATGTATAGTTTGTATATCTAAAAGGTAACTAATCCGCGTTACGATAATATCCCACACTGAGCTGTTAGGACTCAAATATTTTAAATTAATAATATATAATATACCAGTTAGTTGTAATACCAGTTTCGTTCTCTTTATGTATAATTTGTTAAAAATGTATATCTGCTGAAGTTTAAATGCATTTTAAAGCTTAAAATGAAAGTGCTATCAATGCAAATGAAGCTAAGGCATATCGCAAACTAAATATGTCGCCAAGTAAGTACTTTAGTAGCAGTAAGAATAAATAAGTAAGAATAAATTGCACGATTATGTGCAACATTTGTCACTGTTAGTAATCTCATTCGCCGTTTGTACTACTTTACGGCGTGTTATTTCATTAGGTCACTAAGTCAGACATAGGGTAATGTGAAAGAAAAACGTGGTATGCTACCGTTTAAGTACTAATAATAAACGTATACATATTCAACACGACATATTTACTTGAAACTAATCATTAGATGCTATAGTTGCTAAAGGAATATAAGCTATTTTGTAGCCATTGTGATGCATCAATTGGGGAAGTTTTCTTGTCAGAATTACGTTAATTAAATTGAATTCATGCATTTAGTGGTTTACTGTACAAAAATGTTTATTGCTGCGGTGCAAAATGTTAGTAATAAGATTATTCCCCACAACCAATTACTCATGGTCGTAGAATATTAAAGCAGCTTTAGTAAATATTAAAACTGAAAAAATGCATTCACTGCTTCATAATTTCAATATCGGAAATTTTTTTCATTCCATATGATGTAGTTTACNTTCAATATCGGAAAATTTTTTCATTCCATATGATGCAGTTTACTTGAAAAATTCTTACAATATAATTGCTATCGAGTTGCCTAGCAGTAGCAAACTTTAAAAAACATAATATCATTTCATAATACAACTAAAACGTTTTATACATACGATGAGCGCCAAGATCTATCAAAATTTCAATGTCGTAACGCTTTGTCCGCTGTTTTAAATAAATTGCCGGGATTTTCAAACACAAATGACTATCTAAATTCAGAACGAAAACTGCGTTAAAGAAATGGCTCATTTCCTCATACAAGATACAAATCTCTTCCCAATATTGATGCGTTATACCCCTTCATGATATACTTATGCCTGTAACATGTCGACAGCTTACTGTCTTTACCATGTAATGTGATTCACAATTTCACCATGTTGTGGTAACATAATAAGGGCTCAGATTCATCAGATGTTCCCTCCATAAAGTGTAGAACTATAATGCTAGATAGTTGCTATTTCTGTTCCTCCACTAAGAGTCATAAAAAGATGGACAATGTATGTAACGTAATCAGGATACTTAATATAAATACGTTCACGATTGTGGCAAAAACAGCCGTCATTACTCATTGTGGTTACCACTGTCCCATTTCCACATAATTTAAACAATTATCTACCACTTGGAGACAGCTTCCACATGATTACAATGTAGTCTTGTACATAAATATGAGGAGTAACGACCCACGTCGCTATAAGGATGAACGTATGGTTCTTGGTTTTGAAATATCAACTAAAATGTTAATGTTAATAATACGTGAGAATAAAACAAAAGGGAATACCAATTCTATCGGACGGCGAAGTACTTGTAGCAGGACTTTATAGTACACCGCGGCGGTGTCACATACATCATTTATTCAGTATTTCCAAATTAAAAAAGTATATTTGCTGCTAACTGCGTCACATACATGTTTAAGTTTGGGAAAGATATGTATTGTTCTGATAACTTGAAATATTAGTAATTACAGCTGCCATATGTGTTTGGAATCTCACAGCTTGGTGCGTATGAGCTCCAATCATGCAGCAGTTTCAACGATTTTTTATTTATATGTTTTGGCTATATTTCTTATTTCCAGCACAACCAAAAATCTTAACTATTATAGATGTATAGCACCGTATTTTAATTGTCTCACAACTCTTAAACACCAGTTGTATTACACCATATTACCAAAAGCATTATAAATTTTTTATTTGATATTGAAGCCGTTTTGGCAGTTTAAGCTACTACCGTGCTATCTAGAAGTGCATTAATATTTATAACATATTGTCCTTGAATGTTTGGAAGTGGTATGCCTTTTAGTGCTAAGAAAACACTAATGTTGTTCTGCGATGGTTCTTTATAATTCTCTCTTCTACCAGTTTGGATGAGCTAAAAATAGCTTCATTAAGATGGTGATCCTTCACGGTAACAAATATAATATCCAGTGATAAAGCATATTTCAAAAACAGTTTTCCCACAAAATAATGTTTAACTCGAAAAATTAGAATTGTTATGGCACTTAAGATAACTTAACTATGTATATAATTAGTATTTTTTATTATGAACAATAATACGTAATAGATAAACTGTACACTCCACTCAACCATAATATTTGGTGTAGAGAAAACAGCAAAAATACAGACGAGAAGTTTTTTGAAGTATTTAATAATTTTTAGAAGATCGCACAAAGCAGAACAACTTAGAAAACAAGCATTTTGTTGGTAATGAACAATGCAGCTTGTAAAATGTTAGGAAATGATCCCGACCAAGTAATATGGAATGGCAGAATGCGATCCAGCATAGTGAACGCATAGATGAGTCCATCGTTGCAATTCCAAAAGTGTTATTTACTGGCGGCAAGAGTAGAATATTTTAAATACGGATAGAACTTTGCGTTTACAAAGCGACTATCTTGTGAGTATGTAAATGCACAGCCTTGCCAACTTGATAAAATATGAATAAAGAAATTATAGAAACCATCAGAACGACGGTAGCGAGGTGTATAAACTCATTTGGAATTGCTCAAATGCCCTAACATCAACGTATAACTTTACTTATTTATTTATTTAACCCTTTACATTAGCTTTACTATGTCTTAAAACCGTGTCAAAATTATAACGCCATAACAGCATTGCCGGAAAATTTTAAATGCTGATATACATACATTGCTAGTAACCCATCCAACGTCACAGCAGTAATTCTGAATTTCTTCTCTCTTGTATAGCCGTCTAGACATATGGCTCTCCGACAATTGAGCGTCAATCGATATTAAATATAGAAGATTTCGTTTTTCAGCAAATAGTTAGTTTCGTATTGTTGTATAGCGAGGCGTAAGAAGTACACGAGTGTGTTTTTGTTTTTCCTGAAACATACATCCTTATGAGTTAGTTTAGGTAATATTGTGAGAAAATTTACGTAGCAATCAATGCTTCAATATAGTTGCCCTGGTACCAAACATGACAACAAGTAGAGGGTTAAGCCTAGGAATAAAGCCATTGATTATATTATTATTAGTAATGATCAAAGTCTTTTAGCAACAGCAATTACGCTGAACGTAATCAGCATATGCCAATTAAAGTTTGGATGCAAGCTGCATTCCCTGTTTACTTGAAAATTGTACACGCCCACTGGCGCTTTTGAAATAGTTAAAAATTTCAATACTCTGGTTTCGTCAGTTTTGCTAGCGAAAGCTATAGCGTTTAATTAAATGCTTGGATAGCGACGGCGGATGATTGTACTGTAAGCGATTAAAATGTGCATGAATGATTGTATTATTAAGCAAGTAGCCAAAAGCTAACGCTCAGAAATACGAAATTGTGCCACCGACCGCAATTTAATTATGGCATCAGACAGAGCAATCCTAGTTTTCCAGCTATTGCAAATATAAATGTAGACGTCCAAGTTCTCGCATCAGAAAACTAGTCGCAAACAGTGAATATTATAAATAAGCTTTCCATATTGGGCTGAAAAAACCTGCTACACATCTGGAAAAAGGATTGTCGTCTTGAGTAAAATCCTTGATGCATTATTAGAGTTGTAGGCGACTTAAACCTGACGAAATGAGAAACTACTTATTATATGAAATTAATTTATTTAAATGCACTAAAGTTGCATTACATTTTACGTTTCTACTTCCCGCTAAATTTTGTGAAAACAAACATGAAAAAGTAATTCAATAAAAGCAATTATAAAAGCAATGTAAATTCACGGGAAAAAGGTCATAAGAGTTTGTTTTATTTACTTTGTTCGTTTAGGGTTTAGTATAAATACTTATTATAAAGCTTTTTAAAATAATGAAATAATCCCAGTTGTTAATGAAACAATGTTTGAATCTACTATGCAGATAAATTTGAATCGTTCAAGGATTGTCCTTGGCATTGCAGTTGGTATTATAACTGCAGTGGCATGGGTCTGGTTTTACACAAAACTTAAGTTGACATAAAAACGGAAAATCTTGAAATATTAAAAAAGCTCCACGAATCTGTATAGCAAAGAGTAGATGCTTCAGTTTTCATACATTGTAGATACCTCGAACGTTAAAACCAATAAAAATTCAAACGCAAAATTCCATGTAAATACGTGGAAGTAGTCATTTGCTTGTTTGGTTACAAAATAAAACATGCCATAAACCGTTTATGATTAACATCACCCAATGCTAGTCATAATCATTACGAATAACTGAATCCATTTAACAAAAATATTGTTGATATCATGTGACGGAGTTGGCGTTTTGTAACTATCTAAAACCTTCACTAATTTAAATTTTACCATGAATCTATGGTTTATCTGCTGATAGTTCCTGTATCATATTGCTCTGTCTCGATTTATTGTCCCTAGATATTACTGCCACTCGGCCTTCTTGCCCATTTAAAGATTGCCCCTTGGCCTAATTGCCCTAACTCTGAAAGGAGCAAATTGACATTATACATATGATTGCGCGAGTTTAAAAAAACACTTTCATGCGTTTACAATTTTTTAACTTCTGTATGTTTTAACCCACAAAATGGTGTATCAATGCAATGACTTATTATCTCTTATAATGGAAAATTTCAAGTTCCGATGATGAGCCATGCTCGAGATATTAACTGAAAAAAAGCAGGTAAAAAAACTATTCCAAAGGTTGTACATGATAAGATAAATATTTTATCATGTAGAGTTAGTACAAGGAGCCACACTCCGTTCCTAGGCAAAATTGAAAGAGTTATCGATGGAGAAGGTTAATATATGAAAAACCAGTACCCAGAATACATCTGTGCCGGAAAAATGCATTAGTTTACAGAGGTCATATATTGTAATCCGAAAAACGTTTTGCTTGTATCTGCAATATTCTTTCAAAAAAGTTCCACCAGACAATCTCCTATACCCAAGACTGGTTTAAGTTTAAATATGGTGATAAACTATTGGTGCAACTAAATGTGTTTGGTTTGGGCAGTAACAATGTAAATATTTGATTTTGTAAGAGCTGAAATGAGTGTCCAGTAGCTTTCAGAACGTTATTTTTTTAAACGTATGCCTCCATACGACCCTCGGACGGTATAGCAGAAGAGACATATCACAATCTGTTAAGAACTGTTACATAATAACTGCCACATGGGTATTCGGATTGGTTTCTATGTAAAAATTAGAAAAATTGTACACAATTTAACGGCGTTTGGAAAATTTTATGAGACGACATCGACAAAAGTCTAGCTGTATTGCTACGAAAAACTTACAAAATATATGATAAGTGGTACCAAAATGTAGCTAAGAAACAGGGTTATCTGTTATCTTATTCAACTCAAATAACAATTAAAACCTCCTGCGATTATTTGCGATTATTTGCAAATACTTGTGATTTATATAAATGAATAATTTAATTGGAACTGCAACCCCATGCCACACTTAAGTTAATATTTTTTGAACTGAGAGAACAAAACAAAAAGGAATGCATTTTTTCATGGATAGCGCAGTAACCGTTGCAGGGCATTATAATGTAACACGGCGGCGCTACATACATTGTTTATTCAGTACTTTTAAATTAAAATGTGTTTTCTGCTATATCATTCGCATAAATGTGACATTCTAAGCATATATGCTACTTTAAATCCAGAAAAAGCGCATTGTTCTAAAATGAAAGTGTTAGGAGTATCTTGAAATATTGGTAATAACGAATGCCATAAATATTTGAAATTTAAAATTACCGAGAAACTCCAATCATACAGCAGCTTTGACGATTTATTTATTTATGTTTTTTTCTATTCTTCGTATTTCAAGCATAGCCAAAAATCTTAACCGTCATAAGTGTATAGTGCCGTATTTTAATTTTCTCCGTTAATTTTCTGACAGCTTGTATATACAGATTGATTTACACCAAGAAAAACAGTATACAATTTTTATTAGAAGTTCAGGCAGTTCTGGAAGTTAGTAGTACTACCGTACCACCCAAAGAGGCAATAATGTTCATAGCATATTATCCTTGAAAAGTTGGACTTGGTGCTACGCGCACGCTACAAGCAGCTACGAATATGCCAATACAAAACCATGCCAACTTGATAAAATATAAAAGAATTAATTATAGAAATATCAGAACGACGAAAGCGAGGAATATAAATGCATTTGGAATTGCTCCAACGTACTAACTTAACTTATTTATTTATCCCTTTACATTGCTTCTTCCATATACCAAAAAGGTAAGAAAATTCTAACGCCATAATAAATAATAAAATTGTCGGAAAATTTTAAATTTTGATATACAAAAACTACTAGTATCCCACCTCCTACGGCCGGAGTAATTTTCAATTTATTTTTTTTCGCATGTGTCTAGAGTTTAGAGGAACACAAGGTATCATATTTGTTTATTAAAAAATGTCCATCATAAAATAAATTATCACGTGCATTTGTAACATATATGTTCGGTGGCTACCCATTTTAAAACAAAAACAGCATTCTGGCTGTACTTGATGTAATATCTAGCAAAATAAAAATTGAATGCTGACAAATAAGTAACACTCAAAGTAAAAGCTTCTCATACCCCACTGGAACAGCTCTATCGGTTAATCGGTAACTGCCACCTTTATATAGTTAAACGTTGAGTAAAAATGATGAAACAAATCAAAACACCACTATTAAATCATATAAATTGTTCAATTTCTTTGATTCATGTGCAAATTGTAGATATTTTTGGAAATAGCGATTTGCCATTGCCACCCTGAATGGCTTCATATTTTTGTTGACAGCAACAAATGATGTTCTTGTAATTGGGATATTATTGTTTTCAACATCTTCTTTTGTTATGTTCATTTCCGCCTTTACTAAAAAGTTGAATATGTCGAACGATTTCAATAGAGCCGCTGCAGTTCACCGTGAAATACAGGAAATCATTCGCTTATTCAATCACCAAGGTCATACGCTCTGCATTACTTTCCCACTTGTGGTGGTCATCTTAAATCAAATAATGTCGTTCACGGTTATCTTATGTAGTCCGTTTTCAATGGAGAATATCGCATACATGTATATATTGTTTATGTGTGGTCTCAGTTGCGGTTGTTTTTCAATAATGTGCTT
Organism: Callyntrura sp. NNG-2020; assembly: GCA_027744055.1. Classification (NCBI taxonomy): domain Eukaryota; kingdom Metazoa; phylum Arthropoda; class Collembola; order Entomobryomorpha; family Paronellidae; genus Callyntrura; species Callyntrura sp. NNG-2020. The sequence continues at coordinate 10,272 of JAHZNE010003183.1, forward strand.
CGGAAGCATGGGGCTTGTATACGAGGAATCCAGTGAGGCATTATCAAAGGCAGCAACGGTTGTAGCCTCTGGCAAAAGGAATACCAAGTGGGTAAGGAAGTTCTACAGGTATTGTCAGCCCTTTAAAATTGGTTTCGGAAGCGATAATTATTTTGATCGTCAGTCAATATTAAATACTGAGGATTTTGTTTTTCAGCAAATAGTCAGTTTCGTATTGTTGTATAGTGAAGCCTAGGACGTACTTCCATGTAACATGGGTTTATTAACAACTTCTGTGAGGTCACTACAATAAATTTTACGAATTATTGAGAATAAGTAGCAGCACTAATACTTTTTGATAGTGTATATCGTACCTTTCGAATTCCAAAAAGCAAAAACAGATTCTAATCCTTTAAATTTCATTATTTATTTAATCGCAGATGGTTCATATATTTTTAAATGGACTTTGAAACTCAAACTCGACGTATTAGTGGAGGTTATAAGCTTTCAGGCTTCTAATAATGGCTCTTATTTATCATACTTATCGATTGTAATTGGAATACAGTAAAACTTGTTTTATGTTGAACTTACGTTAGATAGTTCTCAATTACACCTTCTACATTAAAATGCGTATTATTTTGAACGACAAAAGCATTGAAAATCAAATTCATCTACCGTTATGAATTTAGAACTTACTTTAAATTGTAAGTAAAGTTACACAGCAATCACTATTTTTACACATCGGTGCTAGTATAAAACATGACACCAAGCACAGCGCAAATTTAGAAATAAAGCCGATGATCATCTTATTTCATTAGTAATTTCCAAAATCTTTTTGCAGCAGCGATTGGGCTGGATGAAAAAAACATGCCAATTGCACTTTAAATGCAGGGTGCTCTCCCCGTTTACTTTCAAATTTTTTACTTACTCAAGCGCCTTTTGCACACAAAAAAATTCAATTTCCTGATTTCATCAGTTCTCCTAGCGCTGGCTGTAATCTTTAATTAAATACTTGGATAGTTACGGCGGATGATTATATTGAAAGCGATCCAAACGTGCATGCATGCATATATTATTAAGGAAGTAGCCAAAAGCTTACCCTAAGAAATACGAAACGACGCCACCGACCACAATTTAATTTTATTATCAGATAGAGCGGTACTAAGAATTCCAACTATTGCAAATGTAAACGTAGACGTCCAAGGTCTCGCGTCAGGAAACTAGTCGCATATAGTGAATATTATAAATCAGCCTTCAACATTGGGTTGGTAAAACCGCATAGTTACACATCATCAAAAGTACTGCCGTCTTGGGTAAAATCCGTAATGCATTATTGATAAATAATCATATAGGAATGACACTGCTATATTTTACTATTCCGCTATGCTGTGTTTGAAATAAGGAATAAATTACATGGTGTATTTATTTTCATATTTTGACATGCTCAGTCTTTGTTCAAATGTAAGTTTATGCCATCATGCATTTCAGAAAGGATTTCACTTTTAATAAAAGTATGGTATACCTAAAATTTGAAAAAATACGAAACATCAATTATTAATAATAATTGCTAACTCTTAATCCAAAACTTACCAACAAAAATAGTCTTGTAAATTTTCTAAAACAAGAATGAATGTTCATCTAGAGTCAACAGCAAAACTGTAACATTTATCGTATTATATGTGAAACTCACAAAATACCATTAAACTATTTCTAGTTCGAGAGATGCGATGTTTGTTATTTCAAAATGTGGCTAGACAAACTTCTCTCAGAATATCTCTGCTGTTCTATTATTCTGTATATTCTGTAATAGTGAACATAGAGTTCACTTGTAATTGTGAATTTTTCTGCCGTTACATATCACAATAAAAAAATAATAATTTGAATTTTGACCTGTAGTTTCAGGCAATACATGCATAAAAATAACTTCCGATACTCCCATTGCAAAAGCCACATCGATGTGGAGTAGAATGAAACTTTCATCTTCTTGGTGCGTTGAGTAGCAAAAAAGTAGTTAGCTGGTGGAACAAAGCTCGACGCCAGCACTAATAATACAGATTATGCTTTTGCGCGTAAAAATTATAAAATTGAAAGGGGTGCCCATTGTCCAACGATTATAAAACTAACAACTCCTTTTGGGTTCTTATGCTCGGAACTGTGTTTTTTTGCGTATCATTGGCTACTTTTATTGTACCTTGAATTTCACCTAAATAAATTTAAAGCTCTAAGACGACGACATGGAAACCATCAGTCCAAATTCCAATCTTACTGTCTATTTTGTGGGTTATGTAATGTAGCTTTTTACATTTGTTATTATACGTGGTAAAATAAAATATTATCTAAATAATCAATGATTAAAATGGACAAAAGGACTTATTCAATTTGAAAGTGCATGTAATTTTGAGTTCCATTTGGTTCCGTTTTCAATGATAAAGATTAACATTTTGTTGATGAGCTGAAAGAACAAGAAAGAAGTAATACTCAACTGCTCAAGAAACTACTACGACATGTTTTATACAAAATATCTTTGATACGTGTCATCGATATATACTAACAGCCATTAAGTTAAACCAATCTAGACACTACTTGGAGAAGTTGCATCGGTTTTATTAACAACCCACATGTAAATTAATTTACCTATACATATATTTTTTAAAGTGTTCTGAACATTAATACAAAATATATAATCTACTTATTTCACTACAACCATTATTTTTAGTGTAGCTTAAATAGAAAAACTCTAGACTTGGAAGGATTAAATAATAATGAGACGGTTGCACAAAACGCAACGATTTGAAAAGTTAGCATTTTGCTTGCAACGAATAATGCAGCTTGTTAAGTGCTAGGAAATGACCCTTGTGTAATACGTAATATGAAATGGCAGATTATGAACTAGTATAAACTCATACTATAAAAGTTATGAACGCATTTAATTTTTCATAGAAATTGGATTTATGTAACAATAGGAAATCTTTATTAGCTTTCCCTTTGCATGCTTATGCAACAAGGGGTCTCGCAAAGATGTGCAAATT
>JAHZNE010003184.1:0-18890 GCA_027744055.1 Callyntrura sp. NNG-2020
TTCGTTTCTATTTTACTGCTAACGATAATGATACCAGTTGGGAACCACACAATGCCAAAAATATACATACACTCACCGCTCTCCAACATTCATCAACGTGAGTGAAACATCTTCAAGTGCGCACGATAGAGAGGAATGTGATGGTGTAATGGAAAAGTAACGAGGAACCTCATCTATCAAGGAAAAGGTAAGGATGGGCCACGTCAAAATCCATAACAATTCTCATCATCATCCCAAAAATTGTTTCCTTGCTGTGCAAAGTGTTCCATGATGCAATGCGTGTAGAAAAAAGAGCACCAACTTGCGTAATAGGAGGATAATAATGCTACATATTCATATTTTTAAGAAACAATGCAACTCTACAATTCCACCTTGGCCACGGATAAGAGGAGATGCGAGAAGATATAAAAAGTGAAGATGATGATGCGATGCACCGCCAGCAACACCAACTCAGCGTCTGCTGCAGTACCCCATTTAATGTTTCTAAATCGCCTTGAGCAATCTGGCCGCAAGGATATGTGTGCTTTGTAGAGGATGATGATAATGATGATGAAGTATACAATGAAGATGGAGCATCTCCTCAGGTTTCCAATGATGTAACTTTGATACTGATGATGATGATACATGGATACTGCGTGCGTGGTATATGTATTACACTATGCGGCGTATATACAGCAGCATTTATTTGTAACTGCTTCATTATATCATCGTTCCTTCTGTTACTATTTTCTGTTCCTTCGCATAAATACAAACGTGTGCACACACAATTGCTGTAAAAAAATATCACGTTTCAGACTGCCTCTTCTTTTCAAATCAGGACGGCTATTACAACTGCTACCTTTAGCGATGCAGGTGTGTGTGTTTGAGTATGATAAATCATCTAATTTCTTTGATTCCTTTTATGACATTCGAGGGATCGTGCACCTGTCTTCTACAAAGTAAGGGAAAGCATATATCAATTCCCATATCATCATGATTCTATTATATCATGTTTTGTCATTTATGAATAGGAGACAATGACGTAAATATACTTTCTTCAGTATTTCTTTTCATATTTTATTCTACTCTTCATATTTTTTATTTTGGCCATGTGGCATTAAAGTCAATCCTGATGAAAAGGTTAACAACATTGTAGGCATATCTATTTAATATTCGTATTGGGTATATCCGATTAAATATGTAATATATATTGATATATTGCTATATAGCCACAGTAATTAGTGCCCTATACGAATAGAAAACTTTATTCAAGTAACAGCAAAATACTGCAACACAGAACACATATTTATGGATGAAAGTAATAAGTACATGCAATACACAAGCGTGTGTTTCACAGTGAGTAAAAGAAACACTTTTACTTTTAGATCAGCTCAATAATGATTGCTATCGAATTCATAATGTTTGAAAGATAGTGGAACTAAAAGAAATTGATTCAATGGTAGCATTATTCTGACAGGATGCCACAAGACATAACATTTTAATCATAAAGTGCACTACAAATAGGTATTTTTATTACAAGATATATTATCTATTGTATTTGTATGCAAACAATTATTGTTTTCGAATGTAAATTATAATTTCATTGTCACAGGTTGTCTTTCATTATTGTATCATTAAAGCTACGACCGAGTGCCGAAGAAGAAATTTGAATGCAAAATACAATGTGCTTGTAGCAGTTAATGGCATATTCTAGCTCGTCGTTAGGCACACAGGCCATTAAAAAGCAAAACAACAGTGTACTTTGATCAGCAACTGGTTAATGAACGAAAAATCAAGCATTTTCTTTCCCCTCACTCTTGAGCAGAAACTTAATAGCATGGTTGGCTCTTGATGACAACGTTGTAGTACAAGCTGAATATATATTGTTGAATACGCATCGTAAACTTTCTTCAACATCACACAACACTGTTTAAGGAGTATATATGTGAGAAAAACTAGCAACAACTCGTCGTCGCTTCTAAATGAATACGCGGACGGAGAGACGCTTAGACAAGCGTGTAGTATTTATATTTTTAACAATACGTACGGTACACGGTGCATTTCCTTCGCATCGAAAGTGGTACGACCTATGAATGAAAATGAAGGCGTGTATAATTGAGTTCAGATGTCATATTCAGCAACATTGATAATTTACGCTTTCAATAAGATTAGACCTGACGTGTTTTCTTTTTCACAATCTTTTCTGTAGTCAATTTAACTAATTTGCAGACAACTTTATTATGTAGTGGCGTCTGCTGATGTGTACACAAGGTAAGGGGTATACGAGAATTTGTTTCATTATTTTTTTAACTAGGGAGAGAGACGTGCTGTGGTGCCCGTATTTTACAATGTCAGTGTCACTTTATATATGAACAAGTCATGGTACTCTATTATTAATAATATAACAACCTCAAAAATTGGCAAGTACCACCTCCTATCATTAAACTAAACAAAATTTATAAAGCCTCTGAATAAATAGAATCACCAATTTGATGAATTTATAATAATTTCATTATATTTTGCAAAAGCATCCGTCCTTTAAAGGATAATATGGCCATCTAAGCATTCTGCTATACGTAGCCTTTATGAAAATGAAAATAAAAATTGTCTTTTAGAGATTTCCTCCATTCCTAGTGGCTTTTACTGTTTTTAAATTACACTCAAAACGTACTACTACAAACGAATCATGTGCAAAATGTCCTCTTTCTTCTTTTCATGCTCATTGTGAATTCAAGTAAGGACCAAGTGATGTGCTGACTAACTAAATAATCATTAAAAATGCACGCTTCGCTAAACGTGCATACAAAGTATGTTGAATGATTGTCTATATGTCTATATAGAAATCTTCATCGATTTCCTTGCAAATTATAATAATAATAATAATAAAACACAAATTTAAATTAGGCAAACATTCATACAAATAAACATACTTGTCTGGTATTTCCTACCCAATACATATTTTGTTTGGGTTATTCTAATTTAGTGAATTAGTAAATATGCTATATATATAGTTGTAAGTCGACAAACTTGGCATAGACACAATACAATGTATGTTACGTTATACGTAGTTATAAGCCGTACTTTGTCCCATCAGTCGCCAAAAGTTGAATAAGGATGATGAGCTGCACTTCTATGAATTACATTCACAGAGAAACTCTAGAAAATAATGTTGGTTTCTTCAATCCTCTTCCCATATTTTAATTTCAGTTACGTTTATTATTATGCTGCTGAGCTGGTTATACTTATTTTGGTTTCAGAATGCACTTCACTTTGTATGTAAATATGTTTTATATGTACGCAAGGGGTAGTTCCTTTCAATATTGTTTTTCAGCTTTCAACGAAATGTAAAGGAAATGAAAATTGCGAAAAGAAAGGACAGGTGCTCACAAAAAGCCAATTTCACATTTATGTGGTATGCACGTACTAAAGAAACCGAAAGGCAGAAATATATATAAATTAATATAAATCTTGTGCACACAATACACACAACGATGCGACTCTTTATTGCTAACAACATCCTGACAATTTTTTTGTAATTTAACAAAAATGTTGGTTTCCAAATTTATACGATAACGTGCATTCATTACCCCATCCTGAATTATTTAAACTTCCGAACTACACTTTAGAGGAGGAATCTGTTATATGCATCAATCTGATTTCTCTTTTGTTTTGCAACGAAAAAGGAAATGCGGCTAATAGAAGAAGAGCACACTTACTTCCACCATGCTTTTTCTTACCCTACTATATCGTCATATTCAGTGAAGAGGAGAACACACCACCCGTGCATATAATGGACGCAGCAATAATGAAAACAAAAGTTTTAATTATGCACAAGTACAAATGCACAAAAACACCACCCCACCCGAGCCGAGTACGGAGCAAAGTACGTTTCAACATTTGTACGAAATGCTACTTCAACTTCAAGTCAATACTACAATAACATCGTAGCGTATAAATGAAATACCTTAAAGCACATTGAAAGGGTTCTTTTCTCGGACTTTTGAAACTCCTTGCAAATGAAAACGAAAATGGTTTCCTATTCATTATTCAGACAAGCAAAAAAATTCCCACACGCATTGCTACCTACAAACAAGCAGTGAGTGTGGAAGAGGAGTCCTCGCTGGAATGGTAACAGCGACATAATGCCCAGGGTAGAGAATTAATATCATCACATCACTATCGCACCATCAGTGCAGTGATCATGGCAAGTGGAATTAACAAGGCAAGTAGGCACTCCATTTTTTCCACATTTTTTTTGGTACTGTACATGCCCGTGTGTGTTATTTTTGTTCATACTATGAGCGTGAGTGCAACATTCCTTTCTTTTTTGCTGTAGTACTAAAATTCAATTTACATTTTAATGACTTTAACTCTCCTTTAACCCCGTGATAATTCCGTGTCATAATAATTTTACGACTTGCGTTTCTTAATGGTTTTATAGATACGCAGACAAAAGAATGAATACCTGAGTACGACTAACTACCATTATTTTTCTCTCTGTCTAGAAACAATTGTGATTCCATTCATACATATTCTTTTGGGCATGGGCAAACAAAATGGGTAGTACGCAGACAATAAGAGTAATGAGCAGTAAATGATGATGATGGCGACTGCTGCTGTTGAAACAAACTATATTACTAGCATGATGGTTTAATGGTGAGGCGTTGAGAGTGTGGTGTATGTATGTATAGGGAAGGCGGTAATCGTGCATGAATTTCAAACAAAATGACAAAACTTTCTAATTCATTTCTGCTACCGTTTTTATTCGGCTGTGTCGTTAATTTTTCAAATATATTTAACTGCTTTGAACTTTGGGCTCCTAATGCCTTGCGTAAGACATGCAGTGAAAGGACGTTTCTTTTATTGCTCTTTTATTGCTATTAGCCTAAGGGAGATTAGTTTTTTAAAACAGCGACAAAGAAGACCAGGGGAGCCAGGTTTAAAAACATTTAGCATCGTAAACGATTTCGGATAAACCAATGTATGCAAACGATTAGTGACGCTGTTTTAAGGGTTGAATGAAATGTGAAGTCACACAGCAGTAATAAAACTGTTTTATATATTTCCACCAACCTCATAATAAGTGAACTATTACTCAGCTCCGCTTCATTTTATACGCAACTGACATCTCTGACTCATCGGCACATTTGCATTTCACACAATATGAAATGGCTCCATCATGAAAACGGGGTGTTCCTGTTACATGATGCCAAGCGTAAACACTTGCTTTGTTTACTGTTTGTTTTTTATTTTAAACAAATAATAATAATAAATGCCCACCAGCAGTGTGTTTAAAAAAGAATTTAATACAAACACGCTTATCAAATTTAACCCACATTGATTAGCTTCTGTGGACCATAAACAGGCAAACTAGCGTAAGTAGCTAGAAAGGAAGATAAATTGCCGACTGCTTTTTGCCATTTAAAAAAAACCGAGTACATTTTTGCTACCTGAATTATTATTATATTATTTCATTTATGCTATTGTTGATTCAGGAAGAAAAAATACACAACAAAATATAGATAACATGCTATGTGCTGCAATACCATATCATATCGTACTTGCTCGCATGTAGGTAATTCTCATCATTATGTAAATACTCCATCATGTCAACACTCCTCCTCACGATATTTTGCATGCAATATCGTTCAAAAAATCAAAGTAGACAAAAAAAAATATCATCATACACTTACGTATTAAAAGTCTATCCAAAACTTCATCCTTATACAAAATCGATTACACTAGAAATTAGTATTTTTCCAATTATTATTATATTTTCTACAATGACGACACTATCACCAGCTCACATACATAATCTTTTTCATGCAGGCATGAATGTGGTCAATTAAAAGAATTGCACAATTTTTCTTGCTATCGATGATGTACGCTGTGTGTGTAGTTTTCAAATAATAAAATACAATTTTTTTATGGGGCTAGAGAAACGTGGCACAGTAACTGGTTCGTTTTAGTTTTTCTCTACCATTATTATGCTAACCAAAAGTACGCACAAACAAACAGTTAACTGAAAACCGCATAATTACCATTTTATTTGCATGTGTAGTAGTAACAAGCCACGTAATTGAAGTCTTTTGATTTGCTCTCAAACGTGCGCCTTTACAAGTAACAATTTTAGAAAATATATGTTCTACACTGTACTGAATGCAGATATCACACGGTGATGAAATTCGTATATTTATTTATCCGCCTAAATGTTTCGCCTAACTATCTACCATTCATGGCACAATTTTGTTTTTGTATCATTGAGGTCCTCCAAACTATTACACTTTCATCCCAAGGTTTCTTTTACCACTTCTTTTTTATAGGTGCAGTCATAAATATACATGAAGGTCTGTAAATATTCTGAAAAATCGATAAATTGAAAGTTTGACAATGACGAACAAATCATTGGTCGTTAAAAGGATTTAGCAGAAAATACACAAATTTACCACCGGCACTGACTGTACTGTAATGGGCACAAGTTTATCAACAGCGTTTGTCGTAAGTATATTTCACACTGTGTTTTACTACTATTCCTTAGAGAAGTGATGCAATCCAAACATCGTTTTCCGTTATTAGATTATAAATTACAATCTCTTTCAACAAGTTGCATTGTTATTGTTTGACAACAACTGACAATATGGGGATAACAATGTTTGAGGGAGATTTTTACTGGCTTCACATTTGCACGACTTGACTTGTCAGTGGTTTTATTGCTGTGCTCAATGAAATCGTTCAAAAGGGGATAAGATGCGAGGGATATATATTGGCAACTAGCTGTCTTAAATAAAATTAGAAATCCACAAGAACACCACAAAATCTATTGCTTCTGCAGCACGAAACACTTGTACGATTGTTTTAGTGTGATCAACAAAGGAAGAAAATCTTCCCACCAAATTGCACGCTGTTCACTAAGAATCTCCTTTCGATTCTCTCTTGAAACCAAATGATAAGATGTTGATGTTCCAAAATCAACAGAATTATTGGTTAATTATCCAAAATTTTCCGTTTTCCGTATCTGCGGCTCCATTTTTACGTTAGAAATCTTACATCATACCACTACGAGGAAAATGACTTAAAGGAAAGACCTTCACTCTCGCTGGAGAAGTTCCAAACAATCACCGATCACAAAAAGCCCTTCCTCGCCCAAAAAAACGAGCATGTAATCTTTATTCTCTGTCTTATTCTACGTCGTTCCCATCATCCTACAATTTCAAATGAAAAAATTCCTTGTCTCTTCTACCAGTATTATTATTCTTATTTATTCCATTCCTGTATACTTGCTTGTTAACGACTACTGCTGCTACAACTGCACATACACACACTGATCTTAGAACGACGGGTAGCAAATAACAGAAGTAATGCAGCAAAAGATGAGTTGTTTTGCCTTGCAGCAACAGCTTTGTACATTTTTTCCACATTTAACATCGTCACATTGTGAGCTTTGAATCGTTTAGGAGTACCACAATAAGTAAAATGGTATTTTTCTCAAGAGTGAGACAGAGAGGGACAGAGAGAGAGAGAGAACGTAAAGGGAATCATTGTTAGTAGGTACAATGGGGAAGTTACCTGAAAATCTGAGCAAGACAAAAAAATCCTGCAATGATGGTAAGGTGAATATATTGTATCGTATATTTGATGTACAACGTAAATAATGTATATACGTTGAAAATATATACAAAATGCACATGTACATGCTCATGCACACAAGTTCACAGATTATATACCTGCATATCTGTGATTGCAGGGCTAAATGGAAGCAAGCTTTGAAAACAGGTAGAACATGAATCTAATTTCTACAGAAATGTCCATAATGCATCATGCCCCGTACCCGTACCTTGTGTACCGCTCGTCTTTATAGATACAAAGTATACGCTCAAACACTACTTTAAACTTCACCAACAATAAAAATGTGTCCTGTGTGCCCTGTAGCTATAATGATGGAAGATGACTGAGCATTGTGCCTGTGTGTTTGTCTGAAATTCATTTCTCATGTATAATAATATGCACACATGATATTCCTTTAATGGTGACTAAGGCAAAAGCGGTATACTGACTAAGGCAACATAATATGGCAAAGTCCAACAAACGCCAGGTAAGTGCGACATTGTATAGATACCGACCACATTAAACATACTGTGTTACATGCTTGTTTTTTTAGTGGGGCTCCTCCGGTGCATGTACACTGTGCAGGTAGCATATTATTTAGACGTATTATTATAACCATTATTATCCATGGATAGGTCTCTTCTATTACCTATATGCTATGTAGGTAGATTTCTTTTGGGATTAAAATTGCATTGCGAAGCACAGGTCTGTTTGGTTGGATACCGCTGTTATTCACCAAATGCTTGATTCTACGGTGTAAAATGTATACAAGTACAGAGGAGAGAGAGGGAGAGAGAGAGAGAGAATGGAAGGGAAAAAGTAACACGTTAAAAAACCTTTTTTGATGTGGCTTTTGGATTCTATTCAATGCTTAAATAAACCTGTCTAAGGATCGTAGCTGGCTAGATTTATGCCTGTTAGTCGATTATTATTACAAAAAGGGAGTCGAATGGAAATATAAGAACGGAGAATGGCCACATTGAATTTTTACCAAGACTGAATACAGCAATACAGGTAGAGGTTTTAGCTGTACAAGTTAAATCAGGCAAAGCTACAGAATACAAGTCTAACAAGTAAGTAAGAGTAACGAAACAATGTAAGTTACTAAAGTGAAGCGAGGTATAAATGGATAAGAATCAAAGTTTTGTAGCTGCACGGCATTTGGTTGGCATTTGGCATCTACATGTTTTTTTTGTTATTCTGTATCACAATACTTGGGAACGTTATGGTTCCGTCGTTTTGGTCTGTGGCACGTGTCGGCCGGTTACCCTATCTTGCAGTAAACAGCAACAAGTTAGAAATGGATTTAAGAAATCGGTGGGGTGATTAAAGTTTGTTTGTTAACCTCCTAACTTTAAGCTGATTACATGCAACGTGAGTCAGTGGCAATTAATTTGTTTTTGTTGATGTGGATTTGTAAACCTGTCTGTACCGTGACACCCTCTGGAAACGTGGTCAGTTACCAGGATGTTAGTTATATTAAATATGATTTGCCCTTGCCACCAAGAAGTGTCATTTTCTGAAACCCCCCTAACTCGACCTTCAACAAGTGATATTGGAATGCTTTCTCCAACGCAATGGACACTTGACAGGGAATAATTATACATACGAATTAACCCATTCGATATTTTACACGGATAATTTCATTTAAATCAATTGATTAATTTCAATACATGGCAATTTGTTGACTCTTTGTTTAGTTTAGTTTTGCTACATCCAAGATAGTTCTAAAGTTTAAAAAAATGTTTTTATAACTTTGAAGCATGTTATCACGTTTCATATCAGACCTGGATTTCAGAGCTAGCTTGTTCGAATGCGCTACCTAATTTTGTTTACAATGAACAAGTTTGCCAGGTATTTTTTATACAAATCCTACCTGTCTTTGTAAACCCTGCTCCATGATGCTGTGTTGTAGTTATGCGTATTAACCTGCCTTTGTAAGTATACCTATGCCACGAGGTTTTTTTATCAGTATTCATACTATTACAGTGTATAGCAAGTTTGTTTTCAAACACATAGAAGCAATGCGATTTCATAACACTGTTGCCAGCATAAAACGAAAGCAAAACAGCCACACTGTTAAAACAACACAAATAAACAAAAAATATCATTAACTTCTGATTTCAATTCGTATAACACTGTATGATACCACCTACTGTCACAGCAAACAATACTGAAGATTACCGAATAGAAGAGAAGGTCGAGTTTTGGAAGCGTCATTGTCATCAGATCTAATAGAATCCCTTTTGTTTTTATTCTTTAATCATGAAACATTGTGATTAGAGATGAATGAACGGCTTTGCCTAATACTGTTCTGCGTGTATTGCAGAACTTTCATTTTATGTAGAAAAAGCCGTCCAGATGAAAAAAGATGACGAAATTTAAACATAAATATGCTGGAATGCCCGTAATGACTACATTTCCTACAATTTCAATGAAACCATTTTCGAAAATGGGATATTTCAAAACTTTTTCATTCTAAAGGCAACTCTTCTAATCGCTACAGTATATTTTATTGGATAAAGGAAGCTTCGATAAATAAAATAAGGACGGATTTTTTAATTTTTTATTTCCGAAGCGAGGTTTCATAATTTGACATAAATACTGCTGAAATTGTTGAAATGGAATGGTACCAAACAACAATTATACTAATGGTTAAGTACGTAGTATGAATTAAATGAGAAATTACCTTTATTTGTCATAAAAAGCAACGAATATCATTTAAGCCTGTGTAATGTGTATTCTTTGACCCGCCAGGATATGGACCATATAATAATAATGTCACATTATTTGTCATAAAAAGCAACGAATATCATTTAAGCCTGTGTAATGTGTATTCTTTGACCCGCCAGGATATGGACCATATCATAGGCATGCTCATTGAAATGGTTGCAAACAGCTTTCTGGAAAGTGCGTTGTAGTGACTACAGGCTTTAGCATGCAGAAACAATTTCCTTTGTTAAAAATATATTGAAAGGGAGTAGTAGAGTTCTCCCTTTGTCTATACTCTTCTATTGATGCACATATGCATTATATTTTATCTTTTGTAAAAGCATACGGTGTATTCTGTGCATATTACGTGTGTACGTCCTGAAGTAATTTCAAAAAACTTATTATTTTCTGTTGGCTGTTGTTGGGATCTACTGGAAAGATAAATCTTCATTTAACCTTTTTCACATAAGATGCTGGAATATATTAAGAGGATGGTGCTTCATACTATGATGCCTGTGAAACATGAAATGATAGTTCAAAACTGCTTTTGCTTTCTTGCGTGATCATCATCATCATCCTGGCAACATTAACTTTTTACTTCAGCATGACTGGAGCAGTATACAACGTTGATTGTAAATGACCACCCCCATGAGCAGGTAAAATTCCACCTGCTCCCCTCACATCACGAAACGCCACTTCAATCTTTTTCATCGTCCTTATACCTGTCTGTATTTACTCCCTCGTTCCTAAGTTTTTACTAACCCTTCTCTCTCCGTTCTCTTTTAATGTTCCAGAGAATCATCTTCCATCTTTTAGTTATGTTCGAGACTGCTCACTTACAACTCACATAAAGTATATCCAGTTTAGTACCAAGTCGTATAGGATACTTTTCGTGTTAACTTGCATGGAGGAAAACCACCTAAAATTTAGAGCTAGAACAGCATTAAACTAAGCCTGTTCTCGTATTATTATTTTTTTTCTCTGAAGAAAATCAGTCTAGTTTTGGTTGCCGCAAAACATGTTGGCTCGAGATGACCTACTCAAAACAAGTCGCAATGAATACATTAAATGTCAATATAACGATACCATCAACATCACCACAACTAAACCTTTCTGCTTTGTTGGATTTGTGCTATGAACCTGGAACGATTGGTTGTCGGTGGCTGAATTATACTTTTTTATATTTTATTTTATGCATATATAAGCATGCCATTTTAAGTTTATGGGAGCAGAGTAACACGTGAGAATTTTTTACGTGTACACGTTTTCACATACTGCTATTTCTCCGAAACAGGTTAATAATGTATTTTAATTTTATTCTTGCTAATAGACATCACATACATACGTTGAACGTTTTCAGACTGACAGGAGAGAAGTTTATTCTGGCACAAGATGGAGAAGCTACGCACTACTTGGACGTTGTAAGTTTAGCAGGAGCTGCATGATAGAAAGATTAAATAGAATCTTAACTAGACTTCACTTCTCTGGCAAATATTAAAAGGATACAAATCCACTTAAAAGGGACTTTATATGCTTTTCCTTCCATCCCTTGTAAAAGAGAATAGCGACATCTCAAATTAAAAGAGAAAAAAGATTCAAATAAAAAGAGAACTGTTTCCTCTGAGTTTGTACTACAAATGAGATCAGAAGCCCTTTGACTAACTATGATATAAACTGAAATGTACAAAGTAGATATTAACCTAAATTAACTCACAAAATGGAAATAAAATGAGAATATGTGTACAAGAAACGGGAGACTTTGCGATAAGAAATCAGGTTGGGAAGTTGGGAATAAATATACAGAAAAGTGATCCCATGATACAGTATCGGTGAACCGATTTGAGAGTGAAATTAAACAGTTTTTTGTTCAATGATGTAAGTAAAACCGTTAAGAATATACATACCAAGCTACTAGAATTTCAATCCTCAAACGTTTAAAACACCATTAAAGATGCGATGCGATCAACATTAATTTCGAAGATACTTTTACACATATTATGGCCACGGGTTGTATTCAGGGGGATCAAAATAGAGCAACAAAATGAGAACAGCTTCAATTCGCTACTGCACAATGCTTGCCGTTATTAATATTTAAAATAAACGAAATAAACCTTAAAATGCTTATGAAAAAGAGAAGAAATCCCAACAAATGTACACATCTTATTTTGGACACAAATGGAATATGGAATGTCATCTCTAATTTTTCAATCTCTTAACTCCCCCAACGCAAGCAATCCTTAAAGCATTTAGCATTAGAAAGGAATTTCACGTTTTTTTGTAGACAACCGTACAGTAACATAATAATAATAATAACATCCTGTTCTCTGTTTAGCCCAGATCATATTATTAAATTATCATCTTATCACACAGAGACTGGGTTGCACGGTACAGTGCGTTCCTCTACTCCCGAGGATATGGGTACATTTGAGTAAACGAGACGAAAGAATAGTTTTGGTAAAAAGTGCGACGCTGTAGGACGAGTTGCAACCAGAGCAGAACCGACTACTGCTATTCGATCTATGATCCAACCAGCTAACTCAACCCTTTCTTCCAGTTTCTCTACTACTTTATATTTTTCAGCTAGGATTGCACTGCACTCATGCAACCAGTCGATGAACTGCGGATCTACACTTACTCCATTCACACAGTTACGCAACATAGCACATAGATACACACCACCACCACCAGTTGGATTTTTTTAGTTGGTGGCAGCGCTCCTGCTATTTGTGCATGCGAGTTTTTTTGTATGGATAGAGTACGTATGGTCATTTGAAAATGTGGTAGTGTGGTAGAATGAGAATATTATTGGTATTGGGATATTTCTGGTATACAAGTGTACTCCAAAATAACATTATCTTTATTTTTGACTGTGGGATTTGCTGAGAAAAAGAGAAAAGAAACTCGTTTTGTCATGTTGTGTGAGTTGTGGGAATACAGGTCAATAGAGAATACGGGATGGCTGCGTGCTTGTATCTCTTTTTTGCTTTTCTCACCAAGCCTGAAGTAAAGGGATAAGAAAACTTTCTAAAATAGAATAAAATCTTATGGATGCCCTGTGGTTTCCTTTTTTATTCGCCCTCTTTTATCTCTATGTCGGGAATGATGATGATGACCTCTCTTCTCTACTTTTTGAGAGTCTTTTTAGAGTGGGAGAAGGAAAGAAAGAATAAAAATAAATATACTGACTGAAAAAGTCTTTTCAAAATTTAAGAAACTCAATTTCGTCAGAATGGGCCATTGGCTCAATTCCTCTGTCATTTTACAGCCATTTTGATGGCACTTCTTTCGCTAACTACTACGCTCTCCTTCAATTATATTCCTTGAGATCATTTTGCTACAAAACGAGAAAACCTTTCGGAGTCATAATCATAATTATCGTAACATGCCGATATTTTTAGCCCTTCCTTTCAATTAAAGGGAAATGACACTACGAGAATGGAAACAGCTAAAAATAAAACAACCGATCCCATTATGTGAAAATGAAACAATATGTACAATAGCTGATTAGATATCAAATTATCCGTATCAAACTATTCCTTCCGTATGCCTATGTACACACATATTAATTTTGCGCTCCGTATCCTCCAGCTAAAACGGTACGATCCACTGGTAACAGTCGAACCCAAATAAAGAATAAAATATTCTTGTCTTTGCTACTTTTCTCCTTTCCCGGAATTACATTCTCGTTCGTTTCCCACACTTTCTCCCCACTTCGTTCCCTATTGAACTGAAAAGCTAAACCATAGGCAATTGAATGGTAGATAACAAAATAAGCCATTTTTCTCAACACAATAAACGTAGCAATTCATCTAAAACATACTTTCAATAAGATTTGATTAAGATGTTCAAGAAGCAAAAGTAATACTGTCTTTCTTGAGGCAAAAATCGATATTTTATGTCTTCAAAAAACCTACTCTCTATGAGTCTCTATCGCTTTCACCAGACAACTTCTACTCTCATTCTCCTCCGCTTGTACATCCAAAGTATCAAGTAATTTATAAAGCTGGTAACTACTGCATATAGGCACATACAGTGGTAACTGCTATGCACATACAAAGAGCCCATAACCCATTTTTACAAAACCAAACTGAAAGGTTTATTACTTGCCATGCACAATAACGTACTTTCTTAAGATTCCCGATATTTATTTATCAGCTATAAAATATTTTTAGATATACACACAACCACAAGAAAACTTCACGGAACAGGAACAAAATATTTTCCGCATTTAAAACTTGCCTAGATAGATTTTTGTCGCCGGCAAAACCAGGTACATTCATATGCTTGATTTCATATAGTAATGGCACATTTATATAAGCTGTACCATTAGAAAATATGTGATGGCAAAATATTTTCTACAATCCAATTTTTATCCGGTTTACTACAGCTGACAAGTTCTCCGGTTTACCAACGACGTTTCCTTTCACTGCTTATTATATGACTCGGGAAAAGGAAAAAAACCTACATAACTTATATTTCATTTTCACACCACACGGTGTACCACCGTCGACACTCAACACCTTTCAAGCACTCAGACTACAGACAGGGAAATTCTCTTTTACAATCAATTCGTGTTAGTACTCCCAACGGACATTTTCCCATATCCAACCGAAAATTACTGGTTTTTACCAGTTGAAGTGCTGCTGGCAGCGTTGGCTGGCACAATCTAAACTTATTTGCTCATCATGCACATTATTACACGCCAAACAAACGCAATGGTGTAACTGGGGATAAGTGGGTTAATGGTTAATGATTTGATTCTCACTGTAAAATTAATATTGAAAGCAAATTGATTTTGTCTTATCACTTACCCAGAGTAGAATTTGGTGCTTGATGACGGCGAGACGACATGGTTATAATTATAACACTCTGTGCAAAAGGCTAAAACGTTCTATATAGTTTGGAAATAAAGTGAAATATTGATCTGGGCTGGGTGTGTTGGTGGTTGAAGTAAATCTCAGTCTCGGTGACAAGTAATTTTTTGAATGGCTTTCGAATTACAGCCGTAAAAAGCTATATTTCATAGGAAAAAGCAGGTCCAGAAAAAGGGACACATGTGTGTAGGCAATTACCTAATGATCACTTGAAAAGTCTTAAATTCAAAACTTTAATCATTAAATTTGAGACTGTTTTGATGCGTCACAGAATGTGCTTTGAGCACTAAAAAGTTTTCCGAAATGTAGGTGAAGTGTTCCAAAATTTACGACTTATTTTGCTGCTTTATCCGAGGTTTTTTACTGCTTTCCCGCGAACACCCGAAGGAAAGAAAAGGGCTCAATAGGAGCGTATATATATCACATGGGCTTCTTATTCTTTGATAGGTCAAAGGAATATGAATTTTGATGGTTTAATAAATTCTTATGGCCACCGTTGTGTTGTAGCAATACAATCGAAACGAGGAATAAAAAACTATGGTTTAAAAGATAAAAAAGTGCTTTCGCTTCTCCTCCATTGTGCGCGATGCAACAATAGGTCATTTGAGTGCAGAACGAGGAAGACGATACCCTCCCACTTCTTTATCGCGCTTCTCTGAATGTAAAAAGTTACATAAAAAGAATAAAGAAGTTTATTAAGCGAAAGAGCAGAAGATTGAACATGACGTTTAATATGTTCCGTGCCTGTCCTTTTAACGTGCTCAAAATGTTTCCCGAGACAGATTTAATTCAAGTGAAATAATGAACTGTCGCAAGAAAATCTTGTTTTTATTTTACTTACGCAGTGAAACTGAATATGATGGAAAACAAAAAGGAAGCACTATAAAATTAATCATTTTAGGGTACACGATTGAGACATTGGGCACATATGCACGTTCCTTCTGTTTTTTGGAAGCACATTTCAGCAGAATCTTACGCGGGTATTCAACAATCGCAGCATCTCATTCAGGAATAATAACAGTGAAAATTAACGAAATTGATATTGATAAATCATAAAAGATAAATTATGTTAATTGCTGTTTTTCTTATATATTTATCGCACACGAAAGTGTGGTACACAGAAAAATTGTATATCCAAGCAGCAATAAACAAATTCTACCCCAACGATTCTAACAAGTGAAATGGTAAAAATTTTCAATTAAATTCTCCTCATGTTTTCTGCTCTATAACATTCTTGACTTGCCAAGCTAAAATTTATTGTATGCTCCTGTAGCTTATTTGACTAGCGCGTCCCTTTAATTTTCTTAGATACTATCACTAACAAAAGAAGCAGTAACGCTTAGAGGAGCTTGAGGAAAGAGAAAATAATAAATTCTTTCACAAAATCGTAATTTCGTATATACTTTCCTAAGTCGCCAATTAAAAGCGCTTTTACCGTATGTATCCTTTCGACGAGAGGGATTCTTGAGCTTGCATATTACCATTAAAGACGCGCCGTTCTATTCCTTTTCCCCGTGTTTTCCCAGCTACAACAATCTTTGTGAGTTTTAAGATGAGAGACGCGGATGTTGAGTAATGTGGGGCGCATTAAACAAGGCAACTTATTATAGCGAAACAAGCAGCGACGACCAAAACCGAGAGAGGGGAGGAATGAGCCAGTGACTCTCAAGTCATGAAATTCAATTATTGCTTCGTTATGAATTCTCTTGTTCGTCTGCGAGGGTGGTTTACTCTCACATTGTAGAACTGCGCGAGGATGCAGATATGAAGAAAATTTTGTATGGAGATACACATCGCTCCGTATACAACCGAGTTTTTAGTTTAAAAACACCATTTCCTTCTTTGCACTGTTTTTTTCATCTTTTTCTCGGCTTCTCTCTTTCTCTTTATCTGTACTCGTACGTGCGTGTACAAGACATGTGTAGCATATGATGCCGTTTAAAAGAAAAAGAGTCAGAAATAATAAATAATGATAAATAGAAGTAGAAACTCACAGAGGAAGTAAGGAGGAAAAAAAGAGAAGCGCTGTACCTTTCTGACTGATAATGCCAAACATTAAACCAGTTTTATATCTTTTCAAGTAACAACAAAATGGACAATATGCTCCAGCTATTACGTCTCCTCGCCGTGGAACGGAACGAAAAAAATGGCAGCAACATGGAGAGAGATGGGGGAGCAGGAGCGCCGAGCAAAACTAGAGCTATTTTGCAATCATCATCATCATATATAGGTTTCATTTGATGAGATGAGGGACTACTTTTCCTGTCAGGGATGTAAACACACAACTTCTATTGAAATGAAATACGACGACGAGCGTGGAGATAAATACACATAAAAATAAAAGGAACAACAAGCAAGGAAAGAGATATATGCTTAAGAAGTAGTAGTAATAGTAGTAGTAGTCGTAGTGGTAGTAGTAAAGATAAAATGAGGAAGAAGAACAAAGAAAGCTGGAGTTACGAAGAATAACGATAGCGTAAAAAATAAGGATTCTTCGGTCTGTAGCACACCTATTGGATGTACATTTTTTTCCGTATGAGCGAAAAGAGGAAAAGAAAGGAGGAAATAGAAAATACTAAACAAAACGGTACATATAACGTACGCTGGTTGGTAAGTACAAAGCATCAGATATAAAATCAGCATAACAAATCTCCTTTGGTCGCAAGGCAAAAGTATCCCGAGACCAATTTTCTTACGAACAAACGCGTAGTCAAATAAAAACAAGCCTTTCCTGACATCTTCGCTGCCACTATTGAGCCATTTATCTTTTTCTGGTTGTTTATGTTGTGTGTGCACTTTCTGTTTTATATTTTCTTTCCTGATGCAGGTTCTCAAGTCTACGCGTTGTTTGGCTGGTTATTTTTGGTAATATTGTGCTATTGTTGCTTGCTGTCTGCGTTTTGTGCTACCATTCCACTGCTGCTGGATGGTATATTTGATGGCATAACTAACAATTTACCAGGGAGAGAGATATTTATGAGAGCGGGTCCGTGTGTGGCTCAAGCCAAGAAGATTCTAAGAGGATAAGGAAAAATGGTTTCGCATGCATAAATACTTTGAGCCAGTAGGGGTGATAATAGCGTCATCGTGCTACTTACGTTTGCTACATTTCGAGGTAAGTAAAACGTGGATGGCTTTGTTACTTTTATCTCTGTTCCGTTCCTTTTCCAGGAAAGCATTCTGGTACAAACTCCACCGTTTAAAGCAACCTGTAGTAGTGGTAGTAGTAGCGGTAGTCGTAGAGCAACTTCTACAAATGAGTCAACGTATGAATGTAGGTAGAGAGAGATACAACAAGGTTTTATACTTCGTGGTGTAATATTCACCGGTATTTGTCATGTGTAGTGCTTATATTCATAAATGATAATAGCAGGGCTTTACTTTCACTGGCAGAAAAATGTGGTCTGGGATGCAGGAAATGTTCTTGAGGTATTAGTATGTAGACCCCTCCGACTAGCCAGCTGGTACGACTGCAATTGCTTTAAAATGTTGAATTAGCACGCTCTCGTGTTATCGTATTACAGGGTGACAGATGACTAAAGCTGGCAGATGCATAATTGTGCGTGGAGTTAGCGAAAGTAACAAATAATTCCTTACCAAGCTTGTTCCCACTTCTCCTCTTCACACGAAGGCATATTGTCCTGGATCTTATACACTGTAATAGAATAAAGAACATTGGTGTGTTTACTGTCGAATTAATCTTACTCAAATAAAGCGTAA
>JAHZNE010003185.1:0-61363 GCA_027744055.1 Callyntrura sp. NNG-2020
AATGCGGTACCTCACATGACCTAACCAAACCTAACCCGAAATGATACAGAAGGTAGGATTTAGGTAGTGTGTTAGGTAGTGGGTTAGGTAGTATGAAAATCCCTGTGCCTTAATTCAACCGGTTCGGGTGATTTGAGATTAGTTCATAGTTCATGTCGAAACTTAAAAATACAACAAACGACACATATTTGTCCCTTGTGCACATGTACCATTTCTTAATCCGGTCAGGACATTTCTTATCAGCCATTTTTATTTATATCTCTTTGAATATATTATCTTCAGCGAGAACCAAAAAGTAAACTGTCAGACAAAAACTTTCCTCCAATATAAAAACAGGGCACAACAAATGTGGTTTTACTTTTAATTATTTATGCACTGTTCAAACGTACTTGTTATAGTATAAAATTCTCACACATGTACTTATTGCAACTACTTGGTGAACTTTTGGCCCACTGTTGTTAAAAACTACATTTCTCCTGTTCTTTACTCGTCATTACAATTACAATCTTTTGCCGGGGTTTCAATGTTTGTACTGAAAACCACCAAAACAAACAAAACTACAAACCACACTCAGAATTAAAAATATATGCCCTTTTTGAGGTTGCATATTCAGGCATGATTATTGACGGCCTTGAACCAACACAGTATTTGTTTGTTTTATAATTTTCTGTTGGTCAGTTAAAGTGTAATAGCTGTCCGTGCTTTCGTCGTTCATGAATAGAAGACAATCAACGTTAAATAAGTTGTAGGAAAGCAGCTAACGCGGCCCTGCAAGTTAAATAGGGTTGAACACAACTGTCAGAGGAGTGAACATAAAAGGTGATAGGTAGGTAACGAATATGGCGACTTTTCAGGTTATTGTGGTTGCTTACCACCATTGCGGTGGTCAAAATAAATCATTTCAATCTTGCAAAAATTAGATCATGTCAGAGTTCACATGATTTGTACAGTTAGTTACACGAAATTCAAATCTTACGGGCAGCAATATCTCAAGTTATAGCATTAAACTGTAATGGTGATCCGACTGTCTCGACTATCGGTCGCCCGTATTACCTAATGATCTTGTTTAAGAAGTTACCGCATAAAAACAGTCAAAATCAGACTGGTACACGCATTTTTCGACCCCAATTGGTAGAAATGACGGTTATTCACGTCCATCCAATAACAGCCTGTTTTTACTCAGACGAGTTGTGATAATTAGAATAATATAACTTGATTGAGGAAGAAAGCCACTTGCACGGCAATTACTTGAGCTTTGCACTTGCATAACATTGTTGCATTTTGTAAACGTTATAATACCAAGTGCGGATGCTCTGGCTTTTGAAGTACTTAATTTCAAAGAACAGGAGTTTATCTTCTACACGCAAATTTGAAAACATTTTCCCACGCACACAGGCAAACTGCAGTTTAATTCTGTTAGTAATAGGATAATTTCAACAAAATAACATGAACATGATCAAGTGGTTCAAAATTGGATGCTGACATGTTAAGCACAACAAGTTTGTAACATTTTACTTATGGAAAGTTTTCGGAGCTTTCAATTTTACTACTTCGAGTTTTTAATTTTTTAAACTTTTAATTCTTTTTATATTAATTTACAAATATTTTATTATGAGAATTAATAAATTGGAATTGAAAAAATAACGCGATGAAAACAACTGGTAAGTAAATCTGCAGGACTGTCGAGTAACACAGAAAAATAAAAAGATACTTGTCAACCAGAAATAAAAATCTCAACAAACTTACGTCATTTGGTTAGTCATCTTGTAAGTGGATAATGTTATATGTATTTATATAAACTAATCTGTAATACGTGAAGTAAGTGACATGTTTCATGGCATTGATTTACAACTAATTAACATTGGTTTTGACATGTGGTAGGGAAGAAACTTATTATGGGGTATAATTTTGACGAGAAAGTATATTGGAGCTACTAGGACAGCGGGTATCAACCACGATAGAGAAACACCAAAACACCACCTTGATTTTTTTTTTGAGTTCAGCAATATGAAATCTGTTTCCGTGTGTAGATTTCTTTTCAAATTTTCCTTCGCATCCCGTGTCTCATTAGCCTGTTACAAATATTGACAAAGTGGGTACTAAGTACATTTAGGTATACCTGACAAAACTAACTGTTATTTGATAGAAAGAAATCGAAACGGAACTAACTACAATGTATTCTTCGAACATCGTGTGTGGTTTAAATTGTCTTGGCTTACATACTTGCGAATTCCCGAAGTGATTCAGTTACACCACTCACTGAAAGCGAATAATTTTGTCAACAAGAAAACCGACAACTTCAACAAAAGATCTATACAAAAATGAATCTTATTTTTATTTAACTAGTTCATCAACAATGCCATCGCAGCGGAGAAAGGCCTTATACATACATGCATGATCTTGTGTCGAGAGATTGCATTACTATCGCTGTCAACAGCGCTGTAAAAGCTTTGTGCAATCTGAAAATGTGTGTCTTGAGAAGAAATGAGAGCTCTAAATTTCATAGAAAGTACATCCCAATGATTCCTTTTCAAATCGGTATTTCACCCACTTAATTGACAGAACTCACATGATTAAATATAAATTAGGCTTAGAATCATCGACACACTACAAAGATAGAGCTGCTCGCATCAAGAAACCTTATCTTTCACACGTTTAACAAGTAATATAATCAATGATGGATGTAGCGCCTGTCCTTCAGGGACAACAGTGTAACATCCCTTGCGGCAAATTATTTCATTTTTTATATACACTTCCATTATTGATGTAATTGAAGGAAGAAATAACGCTCGTGTATGTACATATATGCCCAATCATCACACCTGGTCTCTGATGTCCGATTTGTTTGTACTACTCACACAGCAAACTTACCTACTTTTGACATGAGTAAATCCGAAAATGAGTTGCAGTAAAAGCTTTTTCAAACGTATGACACAATTCCTCTTCGGTGAATTCGTTAGCAAACATTTTTCATGCCGTATGCTTATCCATAAAGTGATTTTTCCCTTTATACTCTCATGCTTTGAAAAGTAGTACAAAATAATATGCACATTTTGCACAAATCACAGAAGTGCACATCTTTGGCAGATGGGCAGTTTGCGTCTGGGTGTATTTTCTACTTAACAAGCCGACTTTCAAAATTTATTTTTTTGTGATGAATTCCCCTTTTTTCTCCCTTATTCTTTAAAGCATGCGAAGTTAAAGGGGATGAAAAAATAACTTATGATATATAAGCATCGAAATCAAAATGCACAGTATTTAATGTATAACATGTATATTTGCAATAATAAGTTTATTATAAAGATGATTATGTTGGGTATGTATGCATGATGCTGATGATAACAGACGTACATAATTGTGGCAAAGGAACGGTAATTTTTCAACTTCTTTCAAGCCATCCTATTTCACGGCAAAACATGCACGTAGCAAATGGCTATATTTAAAGATAAGATCACATCATTGAAGAGGAAAAAAGTTATGTTGTTATTATTTATTGTTGTATGTGCATTGAAAATGCAGTGCAATTATCATTGCATATTATTATTCTATTTACGTGATTTAGTAAGCGCACTAGTAGAGTAAGCTGGGGCACTTTTCTTGCGGTTTGGTTTGTAGTCTGTGAAAGAAACAATAGAGAGGGAAGAGGGAGAGAGACATAAGAACAAAAAAGGGTAACTAGTACGACGTAGTAGACGGTGTGTAGTTCGTTATAAATATTATCGTTCGCCTCAAATTGGATTACATGCATAGCAAGATTATAGCGAGGTCCCTGCCAGAAACTTCAGAAGCTATAGGATGACTGACGTATCTCTATTTTACTCCAGCTCACGCTGTCATAACACAGCATGAAAAAAGCTACATGCAACAACTTTATGGTGTTATTACCAATCCAAGAATTTGTTTCGTATTTAACTTTGTGTTTAGCCTAGATGTTATCGCTGCTGTTTAACAAAAAGGTCTTATCGCATCTCTCTTTCTCTCGTCTTCCCTCCGGTGCCGTGCCTTACTGACCGCTTAATCAAATATCTTGTGGTTTGGGTTTCAAGCTTCTCAAGGAAATGTGGTGTGATCCTATTAAATATTGTATGTAAAGATTATTTTCGAAATATACAGTCTCTTCTCAGGGTAGGATGCTGAGGGCAAACTGCATAATAATCTGATCACTTATACTAGCAACCACTTACGAAATATTTACCTCCTGCACAGCGCGGCATTTACTTAAGCGCTCAACAATATTTTTAAAAAGTTTTAAATCAGAAATCTCGGTATGAAGGGTCCCAATCTTAGACGGCATTTGGTTATCTTCCTACAAAAATTTAGACGCGCGTCTTATACCCGTGTCGTGCTAGAAATTCCTATGTTTGTACCCACTACCTACCTACCCACTTAAAGATTAGGTTAAGTGTGTCACTGTAAACTCATCGTCGTCGTCAGCTCATCAACGCACAGTTTATGGCGATATTTTGCCACTGCGCAAATTGAGTGTAGAGAAAATCAGTGTACATAACACAAAAGGATTATTTTCTTTTTGTGGAATGAACCTTTACCGCAACATTTGTACGAAACGTGCTCCGAAATTGCGGCGCCCGTGGGGCAGTTTGATAGATTATATAAAGATTATGGGCAATTTGTGCAGGCACCCTATCAATAATTAGCATAAAATCAAAAAAACATTTTCATTGTGCCTGAGAACAGCACAGTTTCCTTATGAGATGCGGGTTTTATTATACGGTGCTGCAACAGTCAAAAATTACACCTGCTGGCATTTCACATATAAATATAGTAATCCGCACTACTTCCTGAATCCTGACGTTGTTCAATATGACATAAACTAAAATAATATGAACATAATTGTTATTATTTTTGCGCCAAATGTCCGTGTTGATATGCGATTAGTTAATACCATAATAATGTCAGAATGCATATATATATGTTGTTTGAATGCTTGCCTCACTTTTTCACTGTAAATCCGGGTATCAATTTGTTAAGCACGTTTTACACAAATTCCATAATTAAACGAGAAATACCATAATTACGCAACTATCAATCACTGCAAAGGGAAGGTAAATATGCCGTCGTCTTGATATTCTTTTTTAATGTGCGTGAATGTAACGTTGCATAAAACATACTCCTTGTTGTAAAATGTAAACATTGTTAAAAGTAACATATAGGTATAGTATGTACCGTAATAATATGTGCACATATTATACTATTGTCACGTCCTTAAATTGGATTTTTCTTCAGTAGAATTCATTAACAAATATTTCCACAGTCCCAAAGTATTTCAATTTGTTTGACTTTTCTTGTTGTCGTCATCTCCTAAATTATGTGGCACAAATTGTAGTCATACGTAAAAGGCAATTATTAGATGAGCGCATGTGTGTTTTATGCATTTCATGACGGCTCAGAATGCATTTAACTCTGTCCTGTCATTGTTGTAAATTAGTCTCGCACATCTCCCCAGTCTAGTCTAGCGTGCAGTAGCACTATACCTACTTCACAATTGCAGCTGCAACAATGCGTGCCTCTATACCACATATTGTGGTAACGGGTTCGGGTTAAACAACAAAATAATTTTCCATGTTACATATAAAGTCTTCTAGTTCTAATGCTGCACCCGTGTAGGCTTTTCTGCAAGTGTATTGCACAATTCAGACGGATGTACTAATGACAATCCCTAGGCGTGCTGATTATAACCGTCTACTTTTCAATTAACTTTGTGCAAAAATCAGTGCATTTATGGTGTCGCAGCAGCGGCGCAGTTGTAATAAGTAGTCAGAAATGTGAAGGAAATTTAGATCAACTTTGACCTAGGTTTTGATCTAAACCAGTCTTTTGATGAAAAGGCATTTTGGTGAAATCGTTTTAGGCAGATTTTAATTTAAAAGTCGAGTCGAGTGCAACGACTCCGTTCCGTAAGGGTTTATATAAAAGTTAAGACACAATGATCTTGTACTTTAGGAATTCATTAACACGTGATTTTTAAAAAAGATAATGGATATTTGGTGCACATTTATTGCATCATTGGCAATTTGAAATAATTAAAAATTTGAAACGCTTTGGAATCCATTTGCGGGATTCTTACAGGTCATGCAGTGCATGCACTAATTAAATCATATACACACGCAATTTGAGCTGAATAGCAAAAAAACGCTCTTGATGTTCACTGTACTTTTTTTTGAAATGTGGATTAATATTTTTGCTCTTGTACCAATAATTGCAAAGTTACAATGATTGTGTAAGTGATACGAAGAGTCATTAGCGAAAATTGATAACAATGTGCACATGACCAACAGCAACCGGAAAACGGATTGCAAAATAAGTAAACAGGATGGAAAAAGGGGCAGCATTTTACACGTATTAATTAAATCAAGGATTGTTTTACTGAAAGCAGTCAGTCTTACGAGAGTCCCATTAATTTAGCTCATTCAGGACGTCCCATTCAATCAGACTTGCTTTGCAGTTAAAAGCCTTGAATGATATTCATTACTACTTAAAAACATGTAATTATTTTTCTTATATGTGGGTATAATGTGTAAATTAGGTTTCCTGAGTTGAGCAGGTATTAACAATGAATGAAGGAATGAA
The DNA here is from genome assembly GCA_027744055.1 of Callyntrura sp. NNG-2020. Lineage (NCBI taxonomy): Eukaryota > Metazoa > Arthropoda > Collembola > Entomobryomorpha > Paronellidae > Callyntrura > Callyntrura sp. NNG-2020. The sequence goes on from JAHZNE010003185.1 coordinate 6,589, forward strand.
TGAATGCAGCATTAGCAGCAGAGTGTCCATTAGTAGACTGCACAATATTTTGATATGCATAACTTAACGAAACTTTTTCATGTAGAGAAAACACCATCTACGTAACATGCATAGTGGAGATGTGCTCACGTCTGATTGTACGCGTCTCGGCAAATACAAATACGTAGAAATAGTGACACGAGAAACACATGAACTTGAAAAAGTAGCTCGTTCCTTTCTTCTGCTGCCTTAGCCTTGCCTACTAAACGCCTCCATCATCCTCGCTAACAATTCCCTTTGATCATTTTCCTTTTGTACACAGTAAGAAAGGCACTAATTCTGCTGAGGTAGCGCATCATGACAAGACAATTCATTAGAGACAACGACAATCGTACCCCTCTGCCTTCTTCTAACGATAAACATCTACACACGAGGGTACTTGTTGCTGTAAATGGAATTCAGCAAAAAGCCCGGCATTAATACACACTCTCAGGTGAATTAATGGGTCACCTATAAATATTCCCCCTTTTTTCTGTTTTCTAGCATTCCTCCGGTTGCTTGAAATAAACATATCTTTTATTTAACGACATGCATATATTTAACAAACAATAGGGTCGGCATTTTCAGTCACGGCATATTGTACAATAATTAATTGGTTTCATTAGATAACAAGACAGATATGCACGCGTAAACATCAGCATTGCTTTATAGTCATTCCAAAACTTTCCAAACTCGTTAGCCGCTGGCTTTTCTTCATCTTATTTTTCGTTAACAAGAATGCCTGTTTCTTTTCTAAACACATTGTATAGTCTACTTATACACAATTATATAACCGTTACATTTCGATAACGCTGAAAAAGGCTTCTGAAGATTGTTTAGATCAAAGTAATTACACAACTAGTTTATCGCTTTGTGTTACCTTATCTCTAAATCTGCCATTGATTTTCGTCTTCGTCTATTCTGTCGACCATATCTCGGACATGCCCTGTGTGATAAAAAACGATTACACAAATTGTTAACTTCTAATTACTGTACAGTTTCGATTGGGTTTATGGACAGCGACCATATACCCGTGTATAATATTTCTTATTAATTACTACTTACATAATCGCAATCCCTGGCTCATGGTACGGTCAGTCCGCCAGTTTCTTATTGACTAACTAAAGAGTGGTAAACATATACGGAATCTGACGGGTTTTCCGTCACGCTCATTTCCTCCTCTCATCTAAAACTTGTTGCCAAAACAGAAAAAAAAGTCTTTCTTTTCCTGATTCCATTTCTAACCTTGCCTCATCTTCTAAGAGAAAGAATTATTACGTAAGTACTTTGGTGTTCATTGTACTTACTAACCTGAATGTTTAAAAGATCAACAAGCGTACTGCAAAAAAAAAGCAAATTATTGGCTGTTTTGTGTAGGTACGGATATTAAATGTACCAATAATAATAACAAGGCATTATGTGCATGTTTCTTCACTCACGCGAGAATCTGTTGACGATTTCAGTCACATTCTTGCACTACTTGCTTGTACGTATGGCTGTCATTGCAGAACGGTTCCTTTTAATGAGTAGAACATTTTTCCCTTTTCTTACATTTTTCGTTCATTATACCAGCATGCTTTTGTAGCTGAACTTAACAGCTATTTAATTACTCTTGTACAAAAACAAATGTCTAACCGACTATATTGCTATGCCGTGTTTGAAGTTAAGTCATCAATCATGTCTCAGCATTTAGCTTTACAATTTACCAAAAAGCAAGTAAGGTCCACAAAAGAAAATTCCTGGGGTACACGTGATTTCTTCACATAATATATGACTTCATCATTTTTTCAACATAAAGGAGTTCAGTGAGTTTATTGTCGGGAATAGTATGGTAGAGAAATAAAATATATTACTGATTTATTGTTTTTAACAAGATTTATTATTTATGTGCTGATCATACCGCGGAGCCGGCAAACGTTAATAATTTTTATTGAAGGTATGAGCTTAATAGCTTACCACGTAATTTTTCTTGTATTACCCAGCCTGTTTCATTTTTACAAGAGGAGAATTAATAAAAATTTCGCATTCTCATCTTATGTATTTGTTAGACAATTTTCCAATGTTATATTTCAGACTTTGTTGTGGGTGATGAGTGATGATGATACAGGTGATTTTAATTTGTCTTCTTTGACTTCTATGTGAGTTCCTTCAATTTTTCCTAGCGTTACATCCATTCTTGTACTTTTCCTTGTACTTTCATACACGTAGTAAATGGGGAAAATAAATACGCATACTATTCAGACAGACAATGGAGAATGAATGGTGCGCTGCACTCTTGACTACATACAGCCCATCCATTTTATTCATTCACAGGCCTTTTCTCTCGTAAAAAGTAGAATAATTCAGAGGGGCAATGATAAGCATTACACCGCACACATACCCATATCTACAATTTTTTCAGGGATGCCTTGAATGAATAAAAAAAAGAAAAAAAGAAGCCAGAACTGTTACATTTCACAAAAAACGTCTAATGTACAGCATAAGCTCGATAGGCACTTATATGTACGATGATCATGATGATATTGTGTTTCGCTTACGATGATTCTGCTGTTGTAGCTGCTGCGCTGATGTTCAAGCTGATTTAACTGTTTATAATCTCATGAACCATAACTAGAATAACGCAACTTGCACGATGAAAGAGCTAACCAACCAACCAACCTTGTTGATTAAATAAACTATATTATACACGAAACGCAAAAACATTCATGTGAATAAATAGAAAGATGCATCAACAACTGTATCATCATGAGCACCACTAACAAAAAAGGTTGTTCTTTTTCCTCTACAAAAAATGCAATTTTTTGGAAGAAATATACCCTGAAAACGACTCCTGATCTACACACGAAAATTTTACAATATCATACACACACAAGCTGTAGTATCAAGAAACGGGGAAAATCAAGTTTTTATGTTTTCTTCGTTTGTACGAATTAAGCTCGACATGCCAAGAAGACGGGAGACGAAAAAAGTTAAAGTGGTGCAATGTATGTACAAACAACACACTACTGAACTGCTACTAGTGCTACTACTGCCTATAAAACAGTGCCTTTAGCAACAATTACTATATAACACATCTTGCTATCGTCGTCATCATCATATCACACAGTTAAGAGGGAGAGAGAGGGAGAAAAATGTACCTGTTCCAATGACTCTCTTCAAGTTGTTGCAAACAAAAACAAATGAAACCTAGTGCAATGGGGTGGGAGTTGTGAGACTACGTGGCTGTAAAACACGCAGTACTACAAAGTTTCATATTTTGATATTTGCTGATTAGCTATCACCTGAACTCCGCATCATCATGATCTTGTTAATGATAATTAGGCTGATCTGTTACATAAGACATCGTTCCAAGGCTGCATGTTGCGTGATGTTTAGGCTGCCACCAGAGTAGTACCTATCATGATTCCGGGTAGCGCTCGGTACATCCCAAAGAAGCTGGCGCTTCAGCAGGGTAAAAATTACAAATGATTTTGTGCTTGTTGCAATAATATTTTTGCTGATAAGGAGCTTAAGAAACCGTTTGACTACTTGATTTTTTATTTGAAAAAAATCTTGCAATATATTTACTCTTATTTATGGTCTTTTACTTCTGTATTAAATTATAAATTATATATTTTTATATATTATAAGGTACATTTTTCAAAATTACTACAAGAACGTGCATGCAGCTCTTGATGGGTGTATAACTATCAAAAGATAACAGTTTTATAGCCAAGCGTGGAGCCAGGAAATTATATTATTATTATATTATATTACGCAGATATGACCATGCACGTACGTTAAAGGTGCATAATAAAATTTGTTATTACGACTTAGATAGGTAGTGTGCTATCAAAAAGGTTGAACTATTGCAAAGTCTCACCGGGGAAAAGATACAATACGACATGGTTATAGTCAGGCAATTTAAACATTAGCGATGCATAGGTTTGATGGGATGATGTTCCTATCTCTAAAATTTACCAGGTGGTTAATAATATTGGTTATATATCCTTATCCTAAAGTGAGAAAGGAGATCTTTGGGTCAATCGATCACTCCCCTTGTCGTATAAAATATCCTCATCTTAATATCATTACTGCACTTTTTGCAAAATGATGGAGTAACAGTAACAGCGTTGTGTATTGAATAAAGTTGTACTATTTCATGTCCTTGAAGTTTGGTACAAGAGGAGAGGAGAAAAGTAAATGATTTTGAAAATTGCAATTTGATTGAGTTGAAACAAGACACATTTTTTTGTGTGCGCCACGACGCACTGAGCTTATCTCTCTTTCTTACCAAAATCACCAAATCAAAGTAGGAAAGTACTGAGGGCTTTTAGAAGACACATTTATTTAAATAAGTGATACACACACACATTTTCTCTGAAAGAAAACACATCTGGGCTACTGCTACTACCTATTTAGTATTTCGTCTCCGTCAACATTCGTCGTCCCATTAGTGGACGTTATTGACTACAATTATTATTGAGATGGGAAAAGCGATAATGAAAAAGCTGTGATGATAGTATCTTGGCGTGCAGGCAGATGGTTTCGAAATGTGTGTTTGTATGTATGTGACAAAGTTATTTTTCGGTTTTACTTAACTGGGGTGGGAAAAGCATGCGTGGATGATTACTTTTAGACGACCATTGAAAATAAGTCCCTTTTCTTAAACAGGAATAACTCTACGCTTGGTTGAGTTGGTAGTTTTATTGGTGATAGAGGAGAAAGGCAAAAAGAGGGCCAGTGTAGAGTTGCTTGAAGAAGTACGTAAACACACAGAGAAGCAAATTAAAACATTGAAATGGCAATGAAGTTAATTTCCTCACGAAGCAAATATGGATAATGATAGTGCGGCTACATCAGATAATCTAAGTAGGTGAGAGAATCTGAGCCTTTTCGTGTTATTAGTTAAATTTTAGTCCACACGGATGTCGGTGCCTTCAATTTTATTTCAGGTAAATAGCAAAATGTTGTACAGCAATTGGGTTCATTGGAAGCAGCAAAAGCGGAAAGCAAAGGAGATTTACAGCAAATCTTTTATGTTGATTTTATTTTTTCGTAGCGTTAGTCTAGACGCCATTTGCGCTGGTACGTAATGTGCGCATATGTAAATATTTATCATTACAACAGCAATGAACTATAAACAAAATACTTTTATTTTTATCGTCCGTGTAAAATGCAATATGAATGCAATTTTAGTTGACCCTTTAGTTTCAATTTCAATGAAACCATTGCAATGCTACATTTGTAAACTTGTGTCGAATAGTTTTGTGTTCTTGAGGGAAAATAAATCCGTTGTAATTGCAAGAATAACGATATGTAGCTTATCAACGAGTGTAATGCATTATTGCTTCACTCCTTTAACCTAATGCCGGTATACATGTGCATTGGTAAAGCGTATATACTTCATTTTCCTTTTCTCTTAGCACCACCTCCTCCTCCTCCTCCCGTGGACATTTCGATAAACCACATGGATATATCTTGCTTATCGCAATAATTGCTTTCTTATACGTTGTCAAATACAAAATAAGAGTAAATACCTACAAAATGTAATGGAGTGAAAATTACTTCTTCATGTTTCGTATGACATGCTATTAAGACTGTAACAATCAGTGAGAATGTTTCAGTTGGCCCCTGTCCTTTGCCAAATTGTCAACTTGGTCATTAACTTGGTTAAGCTTGCCTAAAGACAGACAGACAAACGAACTTAACCAAATCATCACGAATCAATATGCACTCAGCTTTGTTATAAAATTTACACCTATTTTCACATCAACACAAAATTCTAATCGGTCAGATAATAAAATGTATTAAAATGAGGATTTATATAGTGTTGTATGTAGGGATGTGTAGTTACACCTCATGTTTCAATCGCTACGTTAGTAATAATGATTTATTGGTAATTTTTTCATCAAGCTACACCGATTTACCTAATTATAATACATGTTTAATCGTGTTTAACTGTATTTGTGGTAGAATTATTTAGAGTAAAACTATTATAAAAATCGAAAACGCAAAGTGAGGTATTTACGCTTGCACGAGCATTCATTAGAGAGAATCAACTCCTTTCATTGAAAATTTGCAGTTATCCTCTCTCATCTCTCATCATCATTAACAATCAATTGCTGAACAACAACAGCTGCTGCTCATTTTTTTTTCTAGTGCGCCAAAAAGCCGAATTTACTCTTCCCTCTGAAATCAAAAAGGCGTGGTCCCCTAGACATAATATTATCACACTTTCGGCTTTGTATTTGTTGATGCATCTAAAATTGTGCTTTTATGTTTATACCCAATTATAATAAAGTAGTGTTTCCTTCTTTGTCGCAACTGACTCACGCACGCGCACTCACAGTAGCATAATCAGCACACACAGCAGAGATTCATCAAATCATCAATAAATGTTCACATCACTCTTTTGTGTTTTGTGATAAAAGTCGTGTCGTCCGTCGTACACAGTTGTCTTGAGTGTGGAATGACTATTCTTCATTCTTTTTGTTTTGATTATCGCAATTTTAATTCTTCATGGTCAATTAAGTGATTATTATGTTTCACCCATTTTTTGCCTACAGTAAAGGAAAGAGGATGTAACACATCATAACACGAGACTTCTTCGGATGACCACCTACCCGCTGACTAATAAAATTTACAAAAGGGTTTTATCCACTTGTAGGCCAATTTTTTGTTTCTTCGGCCGGCATCCCCAGTTTTGACAAATTTCAAGAGGAAGAAATTAATAATAAACCTGTGTTAAATTTTTTTCCCTTTAATGTGTATCAGCCATCAACATCATCAAACTCCCGATTTGCTCCATATTTCAGAAATTAATATAATGGGACGTGATTTGTATTTTTTGCGTACGTTTGCACATCTGCTACCGTCGGCATGTGTAAATGTGTACCCTGTGCCATGTGTCCCGCGTTGTTATGTCGTGTGCTAATGCTAATATTAATCTCAGATAGGTAAAACTATGGTATGTGTGTCAAGAGGAGGGAAAGAATTGAGCAAGGAAACTTTATTCTAATAAGTCATATTATTATATTATGACGTGCCATGTTTTATGAAGCACACACAGAGTACTTACTATAAATATTATCACGACCGCGAGAATGAATAAAGTTTGACAGAATGGCGCTTTGTAAATGGGAAGGCAAGTATCAAAGCAAAAGTGCATTTTGCCTTTATTTTCCTTATTATTATTAAAACACTTGCGCTAGTTAGTTCATACATTTTTTTTCGATGTGCAAAAATACACAAAAAGTGCACCTGCACCTGCTGCTGTTGTTGACGACTCACTCTTATAATTTCTTTGTCAGGTTCTCAACTAATGCGATTCAAAACTCAGTCAGAGTGAAAATATTCATAAGAATGTGTCTGTCTTTTCTTCGCCATTACTCCATTTTAGTTTAAATCGAACCAACTTTTCAGAAAATAGTCAAATTTTTCAAAAGTTTTTTTTGCACAGCAGCAAGTTGTACTCTGTACCTATAAATGCAGGCGCTCATGTGTGTGTACCTACTACGGACTTGTATATAAAGTTAAGCTGTGTAGATTAAGAATGAAAACTCTGTTAAAAAGACATTTTTATTGTTATTAAACATTATTCCTACTTTGCATATTATTATTACCATAAAAATTGTGCATTCATGATTTTCGTATAAAACGATGCGCCAGCGCAATGCAGTAGTAGTAGTGCATCATCATCATCACCATCATCCTCCTTCTCAGTCTCATCATTATTATTATTAAAAGTTTTTATTACTTCGTTTTGGAGCTGAATGAGAAACGTGAGGGATTTTATTACAGAATGTTTGTGTTGTTGGTAAACAGAAAAAGGACGATTTCTCATCTTCACCCATTGTTGGGCTAAAAGATACATTTCACTTATGATTACAACTCTTCTCCTTGTACCCGGTCCGTAAAGAGTAAAGAGGGATGAAACAACACAAAGATGAAGATAGCAAAAGACGAAAGAGCTCACTTAAGTAAATTCACATGATATTGTGAGGTTCTTTGAGCATTTATTTTTAAAAATAGGTTGAGCATTACAAATTTTCCCATTTTTTGTTTCATTTGAAAAAGTAAACTAAAAAAACCGCCGACGACACACAGCACCATCGCTGCTTTTGGGTTACTTACACAATCTCATCAAATTTTCCTATGTACATAGTATGCACACAATGAGATTGAGTTTGTGCACAAAATGAGATTGATACACGGTGAATTCCGTCCCTTGACTTGAATTTGTAAGCTTATTAAAATTCACAAATTCATTCATGCATGCCTGCGAACCGTCATCATTCTCGTCGTCGTAATATATAAATTATATTATATATTTTAAAAAAGTAGGCACATGCGATACCGTCATCTATTCCCGTGACACTTTGCTATCATACCGCGTGCATTTATCATCATCATAGTAAAGTCGTCAACTCTATTTATTCTGCTAAAATGCATGATAATGATGAGCCCGAATAAACGAATACATACATATAGAGACCCACACAGGGAATCAGAAAAGCCAGAGTAATTACGAGCATAAAAGTCGTCATCCACGAAACTGAAACTGGGTAAATTGTTTTTGAGAAAAGTGCATTGTTCTACGAAACCACGCGTGATCTTTCCTCAATATAACCAATTAGGAGGGAACCGAAAGTACTTGAGGACTGCAGTTCCCAATTGCTTCAATTTTATACCGACTTGATTGCATTTTTTTCGTAGTTTAAGTGTCAAACCGACATAGTCGTACAGATATATGCCATAATATATATATATACAATACAAGATACAATATATATATATATATTGCCATTTAATAATGCCTTGATATCATCACACAGGTGTGAATAAGTACACGCTTACTTAACATTCCATCGTCAGGGTCGAAGGAGGTAGGTATTTTCAGCGTTTAATGTGCTATAAAAAGAAACAATGGATATTTGCATAGTTTTCCCTCTACCCCGTGAGCACTAAGCGCGTCAAGCAATTCAGGACAACCAGTTGTCTATTAAAACGTAATGACATTGCATCCTTTAGTGGCTTATGGACTGATGTCAGTCGGTCGGTATACCTGACGCTTTAAATTCAACTTGACTTTTGCGAAGGAGTACTTTTATTTTGCTTTCGTACTCTAATACTGTACCTTACCCGTATAATTCTGCAATGCGACCACACACACATGATTCTCTACTTCGTTATTTATTGCGTAAACTATTAGGGAGCCATATCATCATCATCATTGTCGTCATCGTCGTCGTCCTGAATGAGTTCAGTGTTGACGATATTTACAAACACGTCCGATAATAGGGTGATCTCTAGGATGATTGCAGCATACTTCCCCGAAACAGTAAATGTAATAAAAATCCCTACTCTAATTTTTTCCCACGCGATGCACAAGGAGCCTGTGTTTTCTGACCTATTTACACCGTCTGAAAACGTGAAGACGTCGATGATGAGCAGGCATATAATATCATATTAAAGTTACAACTTGAAGGTGGTAAGTGTGGTAGCAGCGGCAGAGGTGGTAGCGATGATGAACTTTAATCATCATCGCTAGTAACCTTGTGTACCATGATGAGAGTGTGATGTTTAATACGGCAAGCTGGCTACTACCTACTGAACTTCCTTATCGTGTGCTGCTTAAACAGCAGCATCATCATCATCATCGCCACCGTGCTTACCTCTTTGCTGCAATTTATAGTTTTACAACAGGGGAGTTTGTGGTAGTGTTAAGAATGATATATATTATTATACATTATGCATTAAAAAATAGTAACCTTTGCACAATCAAACTATTACCGCAGTTGTCGGTTGTTATAATATGTAGCTATCTTCTGACCAAAAAGAAGTCGTCGTCGTCGTCTTCTCCCTCCCCGTCTGTCTGTTTACTGCTGTAAATATGTATATAGAGCATATTATTATTATACCTTTGTAAAAACAGTCGACAGTTTCGTTTCATGCTACCTGTGCCAGCACCTGAAAAAATAGGTAGTTTTTTTTACATTTCCCCCTACATTTATTACCCTTACGGTACGTTTAATTGTACAAGGCAAGGAAAATGGTATATAATTCAATATGTAATGATATTTGTGGAAAAAAAGTTTTAAATGTAGAACACAAAATATGTAGCAACAACAGGAATGCCAAAATGGGCAGGAAAAAAATGTTTCGTTTGTACATATATTTTCCATATTTTATTTTATTATACACCCTGTAGGTACCATAAATACGGTAAGCGTTTTGTGTATCATTTATTCATACCGGTTGTTTACGAGCCATAAAAAGCTTCTTTGAAGACGCATATTATGTGTACATGCACTTTGCTAGCAGTTATGTGCTACTGCTAATCACGGATATAAAACTCAACAAAAGTGTATAGTAGTATATTCATTATTATTTGGTGATAATAAAATGAACATAATCCTTTTTACATATTTCATATTAGCACAAATGAATGAGGGAGTGTGTGCCATGTAAATATGCTTACATTTGATTTGACTTGCCAAAGTCTATTATGTGCAAATAAGAAGTTAATAATAATAATGACCGTCCAAGTGGAATGTAGTTTGTTTGTGTCGAACCATTAGTAATTTTTTTCCTTTTCAAAAACTGTAACATTTGTTACAGACACGAGAGCAGAAAAATGTTGGAATTGCTCATGTGGTTAACTATCTTTTCTGATACAAAGTTGTAAACAGAAAAGTTGTTAGTTTCGTAGGAGCTGGCCGGCTACAAAATGCTAAATACTGCTAGTGGGGCTGTGGTGAATAGGATTCGAATTGGTCAGTAAGCCAGAGACGGGTTTTTCTATACAGCACAAAGCTTTGTATGAGTTCCCCAAAATTTTCATGTTAACATTGTTCGTATCAGTGAGAAACATGGCTGTTGTGGCTTTTGTATTGCCCGTTTATACTACAATATACTACATTCGGCTAATTCATTACATTTTTTATTCTTTGGATACTTTTCACCTAGAATACGTGTTTGTTCAGCTTCATGCTTGAATCTGATTATTTGATTAGATTCCTGATTTGTCTTATGTGTTATGTGTTTTGACTTTATTAGAGATACATACATTGTGTACATACACAGTGGTACAGCACAAGATCGTCCCCTCTCATGTATTAGTAATGTACCTTTTAAGTAATCGTTAAGTAAACTTTGCAATAAATCAAAAATAGTTTGATTTTTGCGTGTAAAGAGAAAATAACGCAACTTCGCGCTAACTCCTACTATTACGCGCCCAATGATCTCCAACAAACGATATATACACGATAATGTGAGTGTGATCCTATTACGAAATGGTAATGATCTTATTTTGCACGCCTAGCTTGTATAGGTAGGTAGCGGTAGGTGTATTTTCTTACAGTCGGAAAGTTTTGAAAGTAATGATTCGTTCGGGGTGGAACGGTGAGACTTGTAAAAACCACACTTTATAAAATCAGGATTTCACAGTTTCTCCTATCCCGTATTTTAGCAGTGAGCCATTCAGTATTTAATGAACCCTTTCGCAGTTAGTGATACACACAACAACCTCGCTTTTGTAAGTCAAGATAAATGGTTGGTTCAGCCCAGCTGCGGGAAACTTTGGGGAAAGAGGAAAATTAGTACAAGGCTTCAACAAAACCAAATTGTAAACATGATTTATACCTACCTACCGAATACCAGAGATGAAGATATAAAGAAGATAGCATATGTGTGGAGATTTTACAGTGACTGCTAAAGGTGTAAATGTCTAATTACTAAAATTAGTGGCGTCGTAAAAAAAAAATTTAATTCTTGACTTGACTAAACGTTATTTATTTATTTCGGGCACAGCGGTAGTAGCAAAGTCATGGAATGTGAATTTCATACCTTCATTCTTTCCTGTTTTGTTACTTCATGTTATCCCCATCAGTACCGACGCTGTCATCATTATTCATCCTGACCAACACACATAGTGGTTGTTTATTCATATGAAATGTGCGTTTTTAATAATTAGCCTCCCGCTTTCTTTATAAATTGAAATAACACTAATATTTTTTATTTTTTATTATGCACATGTCGTAATGCGTCAATGAAAAAACAGTATCAAAACCAACTGTGCCCCGAGAACGCTTTATGCATACATGCAATTTCTGGAATGAAAAATAAGTTATTACCTATTACCATTATTATTTTCATTATTAAATTGACATTCCATTCAACGGCAAGAATGCCGCCCTGCATTGTGTGATTGTGTGCTTCAATAAATTTATGTAGATACAACCCTACCTATACAGCTACACAAGGATATTATTGTCCCCATCAATATCCTATATTAAACCGAACAAAAGCTGCTTTCTCGTACTCAATTTATCATAATCATATTTTTTACTCCTGTGCTTCCTCTAAAAACATTTTTCTTTCTTTTTCTCTCCTTTTTTGTAACCTACCTAAATGCAGCGATTCGAAGAGAACAGCAGTATTATGCACACACACACATACACACTTATAGCACATACATCTTCCTAACGGGACGTTGTGGTTTCTGTACGTAACAAAACGTAACCTTCATCGTGATCATCATCACATCATCATCATCATCATCATCATAATCTATCCATATTCCTTTTCCTAGACAAAATAAGTACGCAAGATGAAAGGAAATAGTTATTGCTGTTGTGAGCGTGAACCGCACTTACTATTACTACTACTACGACTCCGACTACAAAATGCAGTCTTTTAGGATACCTGTTGCACTGCACATGTGGTAAACTACACGTACACGAGCAACATGCGCGCATATTTGCTTCTGCCATGCTTTTCCTGAATCTTCTGCTGCTGTGTGTTCGTACTATTTCCTTTAATCTCAAAGAGTTTGTGGTTAAACAAAGGTACGCGCTTGTTTTTATGTCTCGCATATTATCAAAATTCATACATTATATGTTTGTTGAGTGCCTGCGCTGCACATAAGGATTCATATCCCTCATCATCATCGTACTGTTTTACTGGCTCTCTCAATGGTCTCTTTTTCAGTAAAAAAGGTAACACTCACTCCGCAGCGAAAGAAAGAAAAGGAGAGAGATGTTATATGTTGATGTGCTCATAAAGATAACGTAAACTTTTTTACTTCATTCAAATCCCACACTCGGCTGCACCATCATAGCACACATTTTTATTCAGGAAAAGCAAAAAGTAAAGTGGTAAAAATATGACGATGATACCACCAGTGTGTATATTTCTGTATATGAGCATGTGTGCACAAAGCGAAACGCATATAGCCCAGATTCTACATTTTCTCTCTCTCTCTCTTCTCTTTCGCGTTTCTGGCTGAACTTCCTTTTTCTCTTTTTTTTCTTACATTTTTCCCTTACTGTACAAAGATGAAGGGATGATGAGTACATTTTGTGTTCCTTGCCTACCACTACTACCCCCATGTATTCAACATTACACTGAAATAATGCATTTTCACGGTAAATTGCAATGCATTGTTGTTATATGAAATGCGAACCGCATGACGTTCTCTGTAAGTATGATTTGCACTCTCTGTGTGATTTGTAGTATGCAAAATACACGTACTACCCCCGCGCGTATATTGCTTCAGCTTAAATTATTGCACTGCACTCGTTTCAAGAGGTACACAGGCACGAGTAGTGGTGCAACGATGTTAGGATTGTGAAGGGAAAGAAGAGCCGTGCAAAATGCTAGGAAAGCTGCTGTTGCCTTGATTTTAGCAAGGCGCTTTATACTGCTTTTGGCTTTTATGTGTATAATGATGAAGCTCGAGTTGGCTGGGGTAGCAGTCGGTATGCGCTGTAAATAAATGCCTAAGTAGCATTGACATTGACATTGCGAATCCTTGGCGAAGTATCTTACCTGTTGCTTTACCTGTGGCGTTTCACATTGCGCTGTTTTGATATAAAGATAGGGAGCAGGGTACGTTATTTTGATGGTGATACACATGCATTTAATGTAAATCTGCGGAAGAGAAATAAAGGCAACGTGAAAGGGGTTCAGTTAGCAAAAGCAAGGTTATCCTTAATGCGAAGTCTGGCAATGCAAAGGGATATCTTCTGAAGACGCTCGTTGTTTATTGTAGTCTATTCGGGTTTAAATGTGTGTGTGTGTGTATGGTAGTGTCTGTAATCCCGAAGATGATGACGACGGTGTGGTGATGGTAAAGTATATCATAGTGTTGATTATTGAGTTGATGATGTTGGCTAGAATATACCGTAGGATCGTTTCGGTCAGCTTAGCCTGTATGATATAATCCGTGACAAAGAACTTGAAATCCTTCAGTCGTTGACTAACGCTCTGAATACATTCTCTTGATCCTGCAACAGAACTTCATGTAGCATCATGAAAATTGAGCGTAGTCACTGATAACTATTACTACTAAAGCTTCCCGATTCGGATCAGCCAGTACTACACTAGCGGCTGTGGTGGAAGTAAGCAATCAGTCCCTAGCTTCATTCCTTCGACGACCTTTGCGGTGATAGCACACTTACACCTGTTCGAGGACGCTACACGGTAGACGGTGTGGAAATCAAGGCCCAAGTTACCTCTGGTGCCTTTTGTTTTTCGGGTAGACCAGGATTATTAGTCAACTGACATTTTAAACTGTTCTTTCGGAAATTATCTTTTTCACAAATGGAATAGTTTCAACAAGGACAACTAAACATTAATATTGTACCGCAAAATATTAGTTTTTGCTGGTAGCCCTGTTTTCGAATTTCTCAAGTTGTACTTTAAATTTGTGACTTTTGAACCGACGGCGCAAGTTGCCCCGGTTGAAGGAGTTGATTAATTGCAAGAGGGATACCTTAACTGCTCTGCATTTAAACGGCAGCATTTATTTCAAATTGACTGACTGATAAAATGACAGAATTCAAGGTAAGCTGAAAACTTTTTATCTTTTTGATCTTAGTTCTAGTTTTACGTTTACTTTGCATCTAGAAATAGTCGTGCGTGATTTTTTTTGTGTCACAAGTTGAATGAACTGTTTCTGAGTGTGAACGAGTGTGTAGAGAAATTTTCCCAATAAAAGTCTAGTTAAAATGTTAAGCACGCATCATAAACACACGTTTCTCTAGTAGTCTGGATGAGCGTACGGTTCTTCTCCACCATCATCATAATATGTAAACCATGGTAGACTTGTCGAGAAAGTCTGCCTACTTTTCCACGCCACTTACTCAGGTAATAGAACTGTAGTAAAGTAACTGCTCATACCAAAGTACGACAATAAAATGGTTTATGCATAATGCATTTTCAAAGGAAGAAAATTTAATTACCCCATTTAAAATACATCCATATAATTGCGAGTGGTCATGCCTTGAGAAAAGGAGAAAGAGAGTGAACGAGTGAAACGGTCAGTATAGGAAGTGAATGTAAACACATTACTGTCTCATTTGCCACAACACCCACGGCAGAGAAATAGGAAGTTATTTAGGTACATTCATGCTACAAGGGAGGAACCTTGACCATGATAAATGGCATATCGTGCAGACACAGGCACAAAACAAACTTACCGTTCCTCATGAAAACCACAGTAAAAAGCTTTTTTTTCGCCCGACACTACTGCATCGCATAAAAAATCACGTTCCTTTTATATCACAATAAAATTTATTATTGAAACGTCTCGACAAATTTAGCCAACTTCTCGACTGTTCTTGTTGCTTATTAAAGCGAGAGAGGTAAATGAAAAGCATGCCACAAAATGTGGTGGTAGAGAGAAAAGACACTTAATAATGAGAGCTTTTAAGAGAAATCACAATATAGCCCAAATGAGATGAACAAAAACAACAGAGTGGTTTACTTCGTTACTTTTTTCATTGAGCAGCCTTTAAAAAAGCAGAAGATGCTTGCCATCGTAGTTAAATGGCAAGTTGGGCACATGCGTAATACCCACCGAGCAAGTGTCTTATCGCCAGGTATGTAGAATCTGGTTGAGAGGATGGCTATAGGCGGTAATAGTAGAGGCTGGTACAGGAGAAGCACGAAAACAGTCATAAGGAGGCGATGACACATGCTCATTTGTATGTTTTGCGAAAGAACATGGTTTTCATGAGGATTTTCAGAAAGCAGTGGGATGAAAGCAGTCCCATCTTATTGTAAAATGGGTTGGAAACGTTGCTGCGCTGTCAAAACGACACTTTCAGCTGAGCGCGCCAGCTAAGTTTCCTGTGCTCGTGCTGACGCTTCTGTTGTTACCGTCGATTTATACATGATTACGTGTGAAACGCATAGGCAGGCGTCCATTTCATTTTAAACATGTAGACACAAAGTAATCGTAAGCTGCTGGTAATCGTTTGTACATTTACGCCCTCTCATCTTCTCTTCAGTCTCCTCATATTTACTGCTAACTCTAGTTTGCCAGGACATGTAGAAGGAAAAAGGAAATATTGCCTCGTAATAAGAAACGTATTAGACATACGTAAAGTTTCTCAAATCCGCGGAAAGTGTGCAGCTAAATAGCGGCAGATTGAAGAGAAGAAATTTTTACAAACACACACACAACAGCAACAAGTGTGAGCTTAACATGAAATGTGCATGTAGCAGCAACCGTCAGTGAAACGTTGTCAGCGTCGTCATCATCATCATCATGATGACGCGATGATGTGTTTTCTGCGGAAATGCCATGTTTTTTCTGAAGAAGAAGGGAGAGGGTGTATATGCACTACTGTGGTACCTTTTTTGCTGCGATGTACATCATAGACGAGAATGACTAGCTGATTTGCATAATATAGAGTTCATCAACAAAAAAGGATCATGATTTTGTGGCTAATTACAGGCCAAAAGGCACTATTACTCAAGAAAAGAGGGAATTACTTTTTTGTCGAGGAAAATGGCATACACCGCTTTTATCAAGGTGCCACCAAGAGTAAAATAAATAGTTGGCACACACAGGAAGAAAGAAAATGACAAACGTAGATTATATATGAGCCGTGGCAGGAGATGATGAAGTGAAAGAGCATTCAACCCTTTTTCTTTCTTGCATCCCATCAAAAGCAAATATATTATGCCGGGGTATTACTACTAATCTTGTACAAAGACAAAATAAGAAACATTAATAATAATAAAGGAGAACTATGGAACAATGTCGTTGCATTACAAAACGCCAGGAAAGGATACTCAGATAGCTTCTTTGGTATATTGTAAGATTGTTTACACAGCAGCTGTAATAATAATAATAGAATAGACTGTCATTAAATTTAACGCTGAAACAGTATATTTTTTGCCGGGAAATTGGAAAATGTTTGCATCCCAACTTAGCAAATGCCACACACACACACAGGAACATCAAGCCATATATAGCCTTTTGTAGTACACGCCGCGTTATAAAGCTTTAGAGAATCTCCTCGTCATTTTTCAATACAGCAGAAACTGTCAACCTGGGAAAACGAAGGAGCTAAAAAAATTTTTTGTATATAAACAGTTGCGCAAGTCATTGTGAAGTAACTGGCAAAAAATGTGTTATTTAAAAAACACTCACTCGATTTGTTTTGCCTGTGAGGTATTTAATTTCATTTTTATCGTAAATAGAGTCGGTCCATATTCTAGGCAAACTTGTTATTATCATACCACGCATTCTTAAAAGGAAGTAAGAAGATGGTAGGTATATCACTTTCATAACTGTAGGGGTTGGCCACATTCAAGTGTTCATATATAAGACTGGAGTACAGAAATAAAGTGAAAAGCTTCGTGTCGTTCCATTGAAATAACCATTTGCGACGATTTTACTACTTGAGAAGAAGATGAGAAGCACGGCACACACTAAAATAGGTAGAGAGATAAAAAACACGAAAAAATTTATTACTCTAGATAGGTACATAAAAACGCATAATGGATTTCAATATTGTGAAGTAGTCCCAGAGTGCGAGAGTATATATGTCTCAGTTAGTTTGTAAGATATGGCCTGCATGCTTCATGAAGCATCAAATAAGCAAATACAGATTTTATGGAAATGGCCATCATCATCTCGAATACATAACCCAACCCACTTTTAAACATCTTAAACCCTGACTCACACATGTAATCATCACAATCGTTTTTCTCTCTCTTGAGTTCATCTCATCATCCTTGCATTTCACGAAAGAAACGCTTACCTGACAAAAATGTAAACCGACCAACTACAAGATTTATTAACTGGTTAGTCTGAGGTGTAACGTAACGTATTCGAGAAAAAAATATTTTGTAAATGTAACCACCCGTAGAATAATGCAAAATACAAAATATTTACTATTAGGATAGGTCCATTTTCACAAAACTCGATCTAAACGACAACAAAGTCAATTAGTTTTTTCATTATGCAATGCCTTCATTATTGCAAAAATAAGAGATGCAAGCCATAATTATTTTTTTATCTTATGAAAATCTCATTTTCATTGTACCCGTTCCGTCTCTGAGCCGACAAAAGGCGACATGGTACGAGACAAATTCAGTGACGAAGTAACGGACTCCAGAGTGTTCATAATAATAATAAAAATGATCATAATAATGACTAAACTCCTGTGTCTTTCACCTTTCGTAATTTCTTTGTTTTTGCTGTGAGTAAACATGGCTTCTGCTCGTTCACCCGGAAAAATACGAGTTCAATTCGTTTGCCAACCCAAAACATACATATACGTCACGTGTGACGTGACTGACTTTCTTTGCCCACAACTAAGAAGTGAAAACACACAAGCAACACTACCAAATTATCCGGACATAAAATTTGTGCAGGTCAGAGACCTGCCGATATTATTACATTTCCTCCGAAATAAACGCACCAGAGAGTGATTTTATTTACTTTTGTGAATTTAATTACTTTTGTGCTGGGAGTGCAAAGCCGGAAATTAGTGTAGTACACAACTTCTGTTGCATCTTTCTTTTTTTACGATCCAGCGGTACACACCTACCGCCTACTTACATATTGCAAAAGTAAGCACAATTCCGCAGCATAAAGGGCAAAAACCAGGAAAACCAAATAAGACTTTTTTGGAGGAGCAATGATTGTCTCACAAAAACCATTTTTGGCTTAATTGGCAGCAGAAGTACATTACTTTTTTTCAGCGGAAATTTGAAACTTTTGAAACAGTTAAAATGCAACAACAGTTCCGCTCGTCATGCATTATTTTTGTTGTTAAATAAGTCCGCTTTGTTATTACAAATTTGATGACTTTTGAACACAAAGTGTCTTCCGCTCCGAAAAAAGTAAAAAAAAGAAGGTTATTCGCGTTGAAGATGAACTTATTAAACTCACAAAAAAACAGTACCCGCCTTGCTGACTTTATCGCAGAACCTCATTTATTCCTTTTTTGTATTTCTCGTCATAAAAGTCCCTCAACTTTGGTAATTAAGTGGGATACCTAAAAATATTAACATTTCCCGCAATTTATGGGACATGTAGGAAGAACGTGACCGACGTGAGCCATATAAAATGGTCTGACAAAACGCAACTTTCCTACGATGGTACGCTTACGCTCCTTTAATTATGATAAGCGACAGGTCATCACGAAACCACTCTGTGACAAAGATCAGTAGTTAACTTAAATCAGTCGTGTGGAGTCCTATTATTCCTGACATTTTATTGGGATCATGCTATGCCAAGTGAGACCGTGATAGATCTTCATCTCTCTCTCTCTCCACCGCATGATCTCTTATAATGAATTATTACCGGTTTTCAAGCACGGATAAGTAGACTACGCGAGCGTACCTTTATTTTTCCCATCATCCACGGAAAGATTCTTGTCATATCACATATCTTACATTCATTTTTCGTGGGCTATTCTCAACCTTCAAGGTTCATAACATCATTAATATCGTTGTTTTGCTCAAGTTCATCTGAATTAATTAATTACCGGAGCACGTTGAATATGGAACATATTTAACCACAGTCGGTACAGCTAAATGCGCTTTCGCAAAACAACAACAAGAATGTTTCAACGGGATGTAGCAAAAGAACTGCTTAATAAGGAAGAAATCACTGTTTACATCTGTATTACTTTTAGATAATGCCACATGACGTTATCTAAATCAGAACTTATTAGCAATGACAGGGCTTCCTTTCTCAGGCTTTCACACCAACTGGCAGCCATAGAGCCATAGCTTCAGGATACGAGCCGAGTAAGAGGGAGGGAGTAATAGAAATAGAAAATAGCAGTCGTAGTGAAGCGAGCATGCATTTATGTATGATTCACACAGGCGCAATGCACATATTTAGAGTTTAGTGAATTGTTTAGAAAGAAGAGTTCTCCTTCACCTGTCAAGATATACATCTCTGGATGATAGCATAGCTTGTCTTATACACGATCAGCCTTGTATCGAAATAATGCAAATTCCAACATGCATACAATAATAATTGTATCCGTTTACATCGCTATTTAAGAAACAAACCGAGTTGTAGGGCGATATATAACAGTAAAAGCATTTTGACAAGGAAAGAAGCAGGGAAAAACATGAAAAGAGACAGGGAGAAAAAAAGAAAAACCGCATCATACAAGACCATCAGAAACATGTAAAAAGCTCAAGCATGCATGACCTTGGGAAAAATGCTAAAATGAGGTTGACGATTGACATTTTGCAAAAAAGAGAAGGGAAACATTGTAGTTTTCAGTGTGAATGCCTGTTGTTTTGGTGGCTGTGCTTTGCCGGTGGGCTACATTGACATGATAACAATGTCATTATTACTAAACAATGCATACAAAATGTGACTGGTAAAAAAGATGTGAGTTTTCACAAAGCACTGTTTTACCTCTCTGCGTCTTTTTTAATGCCGGTTTTGTGTAGGCATAAAAAAACCATACTGCGCGCTTACATACACCAAGGCACATCCGCTCATTATAAAGTATTACCGTGTGGACTTTGGAAATTAACCGTTAACTGTAAATTGTCTCAACTTTTTGTTTTATTTCGGAAATCGAATGCCACACAGGAAGACACCCAACAAGTCAGGAATAATTATTTAAGGTACTTTCCTTTCGCCAATTTCCAGAAGGAGTGGCCTGACATGCAATACTCCCTAAATGTACATAATGTATCAATTTTCCGAGTACTGACTAGGTACACACACTACTTGACGATTTATGATGACAGGGCAAGCGTATTATGAGAATTATGAAAAGAAATGAGTTTTTCTCTGGCAGAAAATGAGAAGTAACAAAAATTATCGTGTGTGCATCTACCGCGTAGAAAAACATGAGTTACAAGGGAAAACGATTCCGTACAACTCACTACTGTTATTATTATTAAGTATTCACTGTACTTATGCACTTTTGGTCGGCGGAATCATGCGTGTGGAAAATATTATGTGCGAATACGTGCCTAGCGCTATCCGATTTCCCATGGCTAATGTATTCTAATAAGCTGAACAAAATGAAAACATAATAATAATATGCGTAGCTTTCCTTATTGCAGCTGCTACTTAATTTTTGTTACAAATTGTACTTCACCTGTCTCGTACACTGTATTATTCGCGTTACTAAACGGTTCCCATTCTCTACTAACAGGCTAATACACTTCTATTTTGACGTTATTTGAGTTGATAGTCGTCTAGTGGGATAGTCCACCTGAGAAATTATATGAATGAACTGGTTTTTCGTTCGCATCATCATCATATTATATCCATATTACAAAGCATTATCAAAAAAGTCGGATGATGACCCCGCGAGCACCTCCTAACTCTAATACGATATTGATATGCCGACAAGTATTGTGATTTTCGATGGCAGTAGGATGCACTAGTTTGTGGCCAAAATATAAACAAACATACAGTTATTGTTTGTTGCATAATATATCGGTAAGAAAAAAATGAAAATATAGTTCAAAAGCATAAGTACGGGCGCAAATGAGTCCTCGCACGACTTAAGAAAACCCGTATTGATGATGATGACGATGAGATGACGGTAATGAAAATGATGACAAGTGGAGGTTGTGGTAGCAGACTGGTAGTAGTAGTAGTATTGGTGAAACTTGAGAAGTTGCTGTATGCTCTTGACACCCGGTATGACCGAATAGTTGAATGGTAAGCTAGAAATAAGGTAGTAGCGATTTTTAGGGGGTATTGTGACAGGTAACTGTACTAACAACTGCATTAATTACAACACACGAGGCAACAACTAGAAGCTCAAAAATGAGATTGCAAGTGACAAGTGGTAGGCCATATAGACGGTATACACACGGAGTGGTTTGTAGTTACATAAGCCAGAGAACAAGGGAAAAACGTCATAATGAGACTTTTTTCTTATAAAGCCAAAGGATATCATTGTCTATCATTTTACTTTACTGCATCTGCCCTCAAGTTAAAGAAATTCCTTCGCGTGAGACGCTATATATGCTTGCATAAGAATCAAAATCAGATTTTTTTGTACGTTTTCAAGTGCACACCTAATTTTGCAATATATCCCCATGTCTGTGCATAATATGTATATTTTCCACTACCAAGCACAACAATAAAATTATTGTGTATGCATACACACACAGAGGCAGACAGAGAGAGAGAGAGAGAGAACAACATCTGGTTCATTCAGTTCAATTCCTTTTTCTTTTATTATCCGATTTTTTCGTTCTTGTTACATCAACATTCCCCTTTGAAAAGGGTATCGTAAGGAGAGGTGTTTGAACTGCAGTTTGTTTCGTTTGTATATGACAACAACAACAGACAGCAGTCCTCGGCGACACTACACACTGCAGTTAGTTATGTGTCGTTTCGTCCTCACATGATTTCGCGTTCCACTGTGGCAAAACTATTTCAAAATCGTGCATGTGAGAAATCTGTTGTATCCGCGGCTCCATATTAGGATACACATCCTCGCATTATGCAAAATAGGAACAAATCCAAGTCAAATTTACTATCACTATAAAAGATTTCACGACTGCTTTGCTCTCTCTCACCAGGAATCAGACAAAAAATATGCTACTGGCTGATGCGGTTTCTTATAAGATAATAATAACAACTTCAGACTTGTATACATATATTCCATAATATTCAATGGTAATTTGTTGTGTGCATCTCATAACAAGAAAGAGGAAGCATTTTGAAGCAGAAAGAAAACAAAAAAGCGTGTAGGTAGTGAGCAGCTACTTAAATGTCTGTCTGTGTGTGCATGCATGCTGATATGCTTACACGCAAATGCCTACGCGATTTTATTTAGGATCAGGGAAAATTAAGCAACATGTGTGTGTGTGTGCATTTCTGTTTGTATATAATCTTCCTCCTCGCCACCATTCTAATAAAGGTTAGCGCACAACAGCTCACCTCCCTTTTGTTTCTAGCACCTTTTATTCTAGACGAGAAAAACGGTATTGTTATACTTTTGATTATTCACAAAATTACCAAGACGGAAATATCCGTGTAACAATAATAATGCAAAATAATTCGTTCGTACAACACCGGTAATAATAGGAGTAATGGCAGTGATTCTAACAGAAAGTAGTAAGTATAGTAGTAGTAGTAATAGCAGCATAAGTAAATACAGTGGTAACGTAATCTGCTTCTTTTTCTTCTTGTTTGTTTCATATTATCATAACAAAACTCCTTGAAAAATCCCAGTTCGTTGTATCACTTTTTTCCTTCTCTCAACAGTATTTTTCATTATGTACTTAGCCTTTTGTATTCTGCAGACCAACAACAAGACAACGGTTTTCTTTTCTTACGCATTTTCGATACACTTCATCCTCATTTCAGCTTTCACGGAAGGGTTCATGAGATACCCCCACCATCACCACTCGACTCTCTGCCGGTCGATGATACAGTTTGGGATTATTACAACGATTCCAATTCAAACAATGTTGGGTAGTTTACCTTGTTGCATACGTAGAGATTCTCTTATTTACTTCTCTGTTTAGATTACATGAATTGTTTGTCTGGATTCCCTTTTCTTCTTCTTTCTCTCAAACGAACGGCGCTTTTTTACTACCGAAGGAGTTTGCTTTCTATTAGCTGTTCTTCATCATCCTGAGAATCGTACCAATAGCACCAAATCCCAATGTAGTGGCACACCAGTAACTAATGCTGCAGTATAATGACATTCCGGTACAAAAGAAATGAGTAGAGACATTGACCATATATCAAAGAGGTTCACAGCTTCAACTGATCATCATCATCATCATCAGGAGCAGGAAGGACAATAGTGATAGTTGTGGCAGTAGCAACGTCATCAAAAATGATGCTGCTAATTTGGCAATGATAAGTGTAATATATTTTACCAAATGAGAGATACGGTAATACGGGAGATGCCACTTAATCAACATGCGCTAGTAACACTAAAAGCATCTTAATAATAACGCTAATGGGACTTTGTTGTAACAGCATTTGCGGATACAGTAGAACTACCAACCACCCTATTAACTTGGGTCGATTTTTCATATTATTATTATTATTGCTATATATTTTTCCTGCCCTGCTGATTTTCACGTTTGCCACTATCACAATATATTTTTTTCTTTTGCATTTATTTGTTGGGTGATGATACTTTTGCCATTCTTGGTTTAAGAAATCTATTTTAATGCCAGCAGTCTTGTTTCTCTCTCTGTCTCTCTCTTGAGCTTCCGATTCTATTGTCGATTCCATTACGAGTTGTTGTTGGTATTATTATTATTGTTATTTCGTATTCTCATCTCCTACCTTCCTTTTATTTCCCTTCTTGGTATTTTCAGTGGACCTGATTCATTCTTTGTTCCGAGTGTTTGTGTGTGTGATCTAAAACGTAACACGAAAAATGCGTTCGGGTTGCTTCTGGCGTAAAATAAGCCAAGAAGATGTATTATGGTGGCAGTCAGTAGTAAAGTGGTCGTACATTGTCTGTAGTAGCGGAATAAGTAGTAACTTGAGTCTTTTCTATTTTTGTACTTCTTTCACACTATTTCCTTCCTTTTTACTACTCTTTTTGGTGCGTCTCTCTCTCTCCATCTCTCTCTATTCACGATAGAATAAAACTTCCCCTTTTAAATGTTACATAATAATAATCTTTAAAACTCTATTGTCAATTTGATGAGAGAAGTGAAAGAAAAGCAGCAGGGTGCCGTTCTGGACCTGACAGGTACTGTTTTCATATTCTCAGGAGATAACAAAGTAAAAACCTCTATTCAGACAGGTTACTTTAATACTTAGCATTGTACAAGTACACACAGACACAGGGGGAGTAGGTGATTCATAAACTGATTTGGTGTTAGATAAATTACATCAAAAGTTATACACGTATTAGCATATCTGCATAAAATATCATGACCAAAACATTACATCTGTCGTCACAATTCTTGATGTGAGCTGGCAATAAAATATTATGGATATTAATAAATATAATAAGAAGGTAGACAAATGGTGTATAATAGAACCACTGTGTGCATGCCTATACCCCTGGCACACATGGTAGATAGTAGATATATACTTACGCAGTTTATTCCTGTGAATTTTTATGACTGCTCATCTCTTTCCGTCCATGCAAAATAATTATAGTGACCAGTTATGCCATGCAAAGATAATGATGACGATGACGATAAGATTGAAACGTGCCGATTTTAAAAGGTAATTACCAATAATAAAGTTTAGCTGGTGTTCGCCTCTCTTCTTGTGCATCTTGTTGCCAGATTTTGTCGTTTGCAAGAGTTTCGCACTCACTCTCCACCGCACAGTCATTCCAATCACAGCCCAACTCTTTTTTTCGTTTTTGCACTAGTCATTCTTTTCTGCAATCACGTCGACTTTGTTTGAAATAAACAGGATAATTCTATATCTTCCTCCTAAAATCAGATGATAAGAATCTACGTATTCGAAAAATATCATCCGTGCTTTCATGTACGTAACAGCATTGAATACAATTTCTGTAATCATCGAATTAAGCATGGCAAGGTAGTTTGTTATTACGTGAAGCCATTACATTGAGCATTACGTTATTGTCCGGAAAAAGGAATGAATAGAAAATAATATGATGAAATGGACACAATACTATACGTAAAAAGCCTGCAAACACACGAGGATTTTCTTCTTTTTTTTCTCTCTTTTCTTTTTCGCTCCCTTCATCGTCATCCGCATGTTATTTCTGTCAAGACGTTTAAAAGAGACGGATTTTGATGAAAAGGAGCAGGCACGAGACAGAAAAACATGAAGAATAAAGTAACAGCACAAGAAGCTCGTCTATTCGTCATTTTAAATTATTATACATGAAGCCCATTATTTTTTATTGTCATTTTGCATCTCGACTTTGTGACAACTTGACAATACAATGTTACAAAGTGATTGTCATACACACATACCTATATGTGTATACAAAAACGACTGCCATTATGAATTGCTGGCAAAGAAAATACAGGGGCAGGCCGGATTTCAGATGGTGATCCTCATTATTTTCCTTGTACCATCAACACTTTTTCTTATGTTACTTAACTGTTTCATAATACAACGTTAAATTACCTTTTATTTATCTGTACTTTGCACCAAATGTGACGACATCATCATAATCATCGGAAAAACTGGCACGCATCACTGTTGGTCAATACGAGAAAAGTTGGGAGTGTAAAGCTTTTGTGCAACAGATTTGCATAGATAATTAATTAATGAGCTTAATGCAGTTAAATTATGCTAAAAGTGCTGTATATTTTCCTTCCATTTCAATTGTCTTGTCTTCTACAACTGACAAGAAACTGTTTCGCATTTCTGTCAAATTGCAACTTGGTCCAATTTTGTGCGAAAAAATGGACCTCATAAATGTACATGAATTGGGCATTGTTTAAAGTCTCCCCTATTGTACTACGCCAAGGCAGTCCTGCTCGAACCTGTTTGTTATGTTTACATTTTCACGTAAAAAAATGCCTAGTGGTTTAGTAGCGATTAGTAAGCGTTTACCGCCAACTATCAACCCCAGACGATCGTTCGCACTTCCATAAAATTCAAAACTGCCATTATTTACTATTACGTAAAACACCACACCGTGTGCGTCATGTATAAACGAGAGACAACTAGAGTAGTATCGATATTTTACTCAAACCTGTGTGAGCTGAGTGTGTGTGTATAGGCGGATCCGTATTGGTTACAGTAACAGTATTTTGAACACACCAAACCAGAATTATAACATCTCTGGTGCTGTCAACTTGAAAATTTATTGCTGCGACTACAATATCTTTAAGTTGTGTTACATCATTCCTGTCTCAGCGGTGGCGTAGTTGCTTCTTGTCTATAAACCGCATCGTAATGATATCTTCAGCATTTAAAACCCGACTGTCACTTCAGGTGTGTGTGTATGTGTAGATATTCGATATTTTTTTCGTCTTTGATCTTGATACATTCCACTTTTAGCATTCTGTCTTAATATTCTCACTTGTTCACATCATCCTTTCTCTACTCCAAATGACGTGATTACAAAGATTACAAAAACATGACGTACCTACAAGGCACGTTAGTTTATTGAGCCGCACAAAATATTTGTGTTGAGTATATATTTACTCTAAATTTACTATATATACTTGCGTTCCTTTTTGTTTCTCTAAAGTCGATCGAGACTCTCTTTTCTTTCTCCGAAGAACCGCTACTTAATTCCAAGTACTAATTAAAAAAGCAGGACCTTCAATGAACTCACTTTTTTCCCAAGTCACAACAGCAAAGGATGTACCTACCTATAGACACTATTCTCTCATGCTTTCCATTCGATTAATGAAATTGTACACAAATTCCATGCACCGTCGCATCCCAGTTGGTACATGGTCATAAAATGCTGTATATGTAAAAGTTTTTTTCTTCTTCTCTCTCTCTCCTTCATCGAAAATGCAAGTCACCTGAGATTGAGGAAGGGAAACAGTGGAGGAGAGCTATAAAAACTTGCAGCGTTTTTTTATTAGACATTTTCTTTACACTTTTGTTTACGCGTCATTACACATTTACTTTTGACAAGCCAAATATGTACATTAAATGTATCATCTCAAATAATCTCATCGTAAAGCTATACCACAACCGTCAATCCATCTTTTGCGTTTTGCCCCGACCATCCTTTTGTTTCACACACACACAAAATGTAACGTTCCGACGTAGTTTATTTGAACCCCGTGTTCATCCTGTAAATTGAAGAGGGGCTATAGTAGTTCGCTTGGCAATTCATGCTTTTTGCATCAGATTCAGAATGATCAATCCGTTTTAAAGGAAAGAAAAAATGGAGAATCGTGTGTATACACCGCGGTTTGTAGAAACTGCAGGTTTGCAGCTACTATATCAAGATTAACAGGGAAATCTTATTATTTGCTGCTCCTCCTGTCGTGTTTAAATGGATGCACTGCCTATTCAGCACAGGGCTATAATAACAGTAACGTTTTCTGTTTTCTTCACTGCTTCCTTTTCACGATGATGATTCATCATTATCATCATCACTTTGATCGGTCCATCGTAACAGTATTACTTTTCAGCCACCACCATGACCACAACGTACTAATGAATAACAAATAACGAGGTTTCATCAAGTAGAAAGGGTCAAGTGTACTAAAGGGCAATGAGAAGGCTCATTTGTACGTAGTAAAAGAATATCGCTGTTTTTGGCAGCGTCAGCAACACCTGCCATACACAAAGGCAACTGCATCTTAACAAAATATGAAGTGACGGTAATGAGGGATTTCGCAGCTTGTTTCAGTTAGAATTGCAGGCTTATCAAACCCCACCAATATAACACCGCGAAGAGTTTTTATTTCAGGCTGAAAAAGAGCAGATATGTGGGCATTATGCAAAAACAGGATTTTCAATCACCTCCGCCACCGCATTTCCCTTATTTTTCCTACGAGATGATCATGGTCCAACGAGTACGCATAAAGAAATATCTATATATTTTTCCCCTCATCGTCCATACATATTGAAAAGCAGCTTACAAAGGGGAGAGCAGTTAACAAGTCAGGGTGAAAAAATGAAGCACAGGGAGCACAACAAGGTGTTATCATTATCATCGTCATCAGGCCGATAATATGCATAGCATGAGAATATAGTTTACCCGTGTGGTGTAGTGGCTGGGTGGAGAGTAGCACAACAATAACAATCTTAATAATGGCCGATGATGGCTATGGTGTAGCAGCAAGAAATAAACAGAAGTGTGGAATTATACATTTTTATGAGCGTCAGACGGTAGTGCAATAGTATTATTATTGTGCGCTCTCACCAGCAACATCCAAAACCATAAACCATTTCGAATAAAATCTAACGGGTAATTGATAATTATTTCTGTCCCGGTTGATATCCATTACATTACAAGTGGAGAAGGATGATGATGGACGTAGTAAAAACTGCTTCTTTACGAATTTTTTTTTTCGCCGGGAGCAGCCTTGATAGTTGTTCTAGTAGTGGTTACAGTGCACTCGCGTCTAAGACGGCGGCGAGAAAAAAGAAATGCAGTTAACAAGAGAAAAAATGTGCGTGTATGAAATATTTTGTAGAGAAATGATCTGAAGGAATTCTGTTATGAGAGGAGTTGTATAGGGCACAAAAACTGCGAGGAAGACTTTCATACACTTTATATATCATGCAAGATATACCCGCATCATTTATGTCTAAAAAGCAGTTGTTAGTTACTCGACTTTTCAGTTCGAAATCCGAATTGTTACGTCTTCTACAGAAATGTGTTACCTTTTTAATAACGCTTTTGTTGCAAGCCCCGAAGGAAATAGATGATTGTTGATGTTTATGTTAGGTTAGATGCAATGATCACGGTGATGATAGTCTTGTTTTTATGTGTGTGTGCGGATGTGTAAGTATGTACACCAACAAAATACTATATGTAACATGGAACACACTATTTTACAAGTTATAATAAAAATAACAATAAAAGGGGAGTTCAACAGGAGCTGTAGTGGTAAAAGTGGGAGTATCGTTACTGTTTCTACTACCAATTTTAATTTTTTTCGTACATTGAAAAAAAATGTATTGGTACAGGAAAAAATAGTACTTTGCGTCTACACAAGAATTATGTTATGGGCATAAGAAAATTTGACCCGTGTTTCACATAAGTATCCGTTTACTTAAAGAAAAGCTATAAAGTCCCAAAGCCACCGGAAAACACTTCTGCAGAACTCATAAATATGCACTCAACTCAATATTCACGTACAAACTTCCTCATTGACGCCTCCGTTTTTACATGCTCTGTTTTTCAAGCATTTTTGTGTGTGACTTGATATTGTAGTTTAAATTTCGCTTGTTCTTTTTCACTGTAAGTAAGTCGTGTAAAAATGGGGCGATTTTCTTTCTTTTTTTTTGTTAACGGAGAGACCAACAAAAAGTGGTTTTTAGACTTAGTAGGGGTTTTATTTCATTTTGCTGAAAGCAAATTGTCTTGAAATATATGAGCATTTAAAAACCGTATTTTCCGTTTGGTCATGCATTTGCCAGCAATTTTTACCCACCTCAAATGGCTTTGCTTGCACAACAGAAAACAGAAAGCAACTGGGAAATAGAAGAAGACGTGGTTAAACGAGAAAAATCTCTGTAATAGACACACACGGGCGTCAACGAGTATAATAGGACGAATGTGAATTTAGGGAAACCATTAAAAATGCACCGATTACTATCCACCTCTTGTGTAAAAAAATATAGGAGTTTCTCAGATGAAACCTAAAAAGTGTAACGGAAAACTTAAAAATTGATTAATTGGTCGTGGTCATAACTTACCTAGCATATTTTTCCGATGTCTCATACAACCACAGATTGAATAGTACTATACTATACAACGTACGAAAAAGAGACATGTGCACGTTCCTCTTGGCGAATATGCCTGTACACAATTGTTTATTAAGCCATGAGCTAATGGTAAAACACACACATACTATTATGGCGATTAACAAGACATTTTTATTATAGTAGTGGGACGTGCACTAGCTACTCTGCCTGTCTACCTGCCAGTTCATCAAATAAATCATTCAACACGCTCATTTTTCTTACTTTATCTTCTCTGACCGTTACCAACAGCCATTAAACTAAAACATTGCCGAGTGTGCGCTCTTGTGTGTGACTGAGTACTTAACTTGCTCAAATGAATCTAAAACCATTCGCGGTGGAAATAAAAACCTTACCCCGTGACAATGGAAAAAGTAGGCTAATCAGTCATACGGTCACGAAGATGACTTTCCACACTCAAGTACTTTTTACAACAAGCCAACCTGGTGGTACTCCTTCATTTTAAAATGTCTCATTTGCATACTCTCTGCTATATTAACTGCTCAATTTTAATCACAAAAATAACACACTTTATGTGTTTGTATTAGTTAACACATAATGCTAGTAGAATGCCAATAACAATACAAAAAAATACTACAGGGAAGGAAATAAAATTTTCTCAAGTACGCAATTTAAGCCTTCGCTTTATTGGTAGTTGTCAGTCTTTTCATTCAAGAAAAAAATCTAGGTAAAAATATAAATATGCATAGGTGTATACATTTTTTTACTCGTTTTGATCAACTAAATAGAGTGCCAGGGAGGAAACACATTACAACTCCATACACAATTATATCAAAGGAAAATAAAAATGCAAAATCCAGTCCATGTTTATTAAAGGAAACAAAATTATGCTTTTGAAATAAGCTTGAATGCACATGCCTACGTATTACACGCATTATTTATGTGACGACTCAAGCCGAGAAAAAAACCGGCCCAGAAAAGCATTAAATTATTTAAAGCCCACTCCCATTTCCGTTCATTCAAGAGTAAAACATACAACAACAAGACACACTCTGTCAGAAATAATGAATCAACCGAGGAACGTCAAGATGCATCTCTGATAATAA
Source organism: Callyntrura sp. NNG-2020 (assembly GCA_027744055.1). NCBI lineage: Eukaryota > Metazoa > Arthropoda > Collembola > Entomobryomorpha > Paronellidae > Callyntrura > Callyntrura sp. NNG-2020. The sequence continues at coordinate 38,260 of JAHZNE010003185.1, forward strand.
TATACATTGCATAGCTCGTGTACACTGTCTCATTTACTGATTTTATTGCTTCATAACTTGATTTTTTTCATTTTACGGCATCTAGCACGTTAGTACCTGTATTGTGCCAGATCGGCGCATGGATACTATATAATTATATGTCTATACGTATACACATAATTACACGATGCGCTTTATAGCCTTAATATGAGACAACAACGCAACAACAACACCGTCATCCCATTCATCATCATCACTAGCAAAGTTCACATAATAATGAATTGACAATCGTCCTCAACAACGAAAAGAGTCATCATCTTCCTGTCTTCTGCTGCGTAGAGCACAAAGCAGCCCTGTACGGACGTTATAACAGAAATAATAACAACAATAAAAAGTCATATTGCTGAAAGGGATGTAGGAAAAATGCACGCGGGGAGTGTATTACTGCCTGCAGTTTATGCAGTTTCCCATTTTTGAGTGTAATAATGGTGTACCTACGCTTACGGATTACCCAGATACACAAAGACTGTTTCAAATCCTTGTATCTTGTTAAAAACTTGAAAAGTAAATATCATGTAAGTCGAGGAACATTCATGAAGACATTGTAATGTGATTACTGATTATTATCCCTTGCAACTCTTTAACCTTTATCCTCTCGTAAAAGAGGAAGGAGACGGTCATGCCCTGCTCTAGTTTTTGTGATCATTGTTGATGTTGCTCTTCTAACCATTTTAGCTGCATTTTTATTTGTGTTTATCTTTCTGCACGTAATTCGTACTATCATCCTTGTTAGATGGGAGAGATAGACGGAGAAATAATGTAGATTTCTAGGAGTCATCATCATGTTATGCCAATAATAACAATAACATATATAGCAATAATGGAACAATGATAGAAAATGCAAGCCATTCAAAAGTCATGAGAATAAAAAAAGCACAAGAATTTCAATTGCCTTGAAAGGTAATAAAAATGCACTATAACATGTAACGCCGCGGTGGAATTGCAGCAGTGCATCCTTATAGCGCATTCATCTGAAGTCGTAATAAAAGCATCGGTACATCAACATAAAAAGAAGAATCAGATTTGGTACGGTAGGGATATTTATTATCATTTTTTAAAATTTTTTTAACTAAAAAAAGAATGTATTTTGGGGGAGCATGTCTTAAATGTCTTGAAAATATAAGGCACAATAACAACTTTTGTAGGAAACCTTTTCAAAATCAGCCATCGCCCTGAAAATGGCGTTCTCGTGAGAGGGTACGAACTGCGCTTGACACCAAATAACACGCGGTAAAAGAAGGAATTTCGTATAGTGTTAAATTACTCTGCACTCTTTAATTGCTAACAGTTCACGTGAACTGTGATAAGCAAAAATGTATTAGTGTGCTGCTTTGTTGAAGGTATGTAGATTTAATTTTGCTGGTTATACTCGTGATTTGGGGAAAAGCCCAAAATATTACCGTATACAGCTGAAGAGATTAAGGGCAAGTGTGTATTACACAAGGAGGCGATCACAACAGAACCACTGCCTTAACACTAACTAGCTGTTGTTTGTTGTACATCTAAAATATGTATAAAAATGAAGGAATCGCTTAAAAATACATGAATTCATATACAATGTTTTTCTTCTTTTTTGCAAAAACGGTGTTAAATGGGAGTAAAAATAGCTGTAATTGTTATAGGAAGAAGGGCATGCATGTAAGTGGCGTATAAAAATATGCATCTCTCTACACAAAAACATCTTTTTTTGGTATTTAATGTGCGCCTACATTATTCTGCCTTACAGATGATGTGGTGGGTACCTGTCCCGGAGTTCAAGCAAATATGCATTGTACTTTTACGTAAACACAGCATATTATACGCAGTTCAATTAGATTGCACTTTAGTTTTTATAGCATTACTTCATTTTTTTTTCATCTCCTTCTTAACCTTCTTATTCTGTACAGCATGCATTGTACTTTGTAATAGCATTACATATATGATTATTACCATTTGCCGCGGAAAAGGTGAAAAAGGCAGTAAGCCATGCATGCGTGCGTGGGTTAAATTTTACGGAAAAAAATAAAGCTTTGATTTTTACGAACGCTCAAAAGTAGATAGGTAGAACGAGAAGGGGATGAGCAGTAACAACAAAAACCGTTTTCGGTGGACAAGCTCTAGTTACGTTAATACTCTTTTTATTGTATGTGTGGAATGCATGTAATACGTAATGCAGCAAGGTAATCTAACAAAAATGCCAGACTTGTAGGTTAATATTTTTATATTAAGGCTACACAGTAATTCTTTTCTCTAAAGGGGACTACTCACTTCGTCATAAAAGAAAAAGTCTCGAGTACAAAATCATTAACACGGGATAAAGTAAATCTAGCATTTAATTAGCGGCAAGTGCGCCGCGAAAACGAAACGCCATTTTAAATCTCATTTTTTTGGCACCGCAAAAGTAACAATGTAGTAGTACCTACGTGTTTTGGGGCATCGTCGTATAGAATATGTAACTGGCAACTGGCCATAGAATATTTTACGGAAAAAGTATATTTCTTAGTCGAAGAGACCTTCAGTTATCATATTAATAGCGGTTAGTGCACGTTCATTTATTTAGAGGCGCATACAAAAATTATGTAGCTCTTAGCAGGTTCGTCCTTCTTGTCAGGACTTTATGAAATAAAGTTTACAGAGTCGAGATGAGGTAACACACATGAAAATCGCATCACTGATATTATTAGGTGCGGCACTGCTTTCGGAACTCTAGGTATTCAATTTGGTTTTTTTGATAAAAGCTTAAGTTAGATTGGCGCATTTGCATAATAAATGGTTTAGTGAAAATAACCGATTAAATGTAGCTCGCATCATGTATCTTACCACATTTTGAAGCGCTGAAAAATTTCGGTTATGCCAGGGAAAATGCTTTTTGTATGATTTTCATATTTGTTTAATGGATTGTGTATCTAAGAAGAAGAAACACCCGATTAGGAAGTGACATTTGAACAAATTATCTCTTGCTATGTACACATGCACAAAGTAAAAACATTACCTACCCAAGCATGAGACAATTATTTTTTTGCATGCCGTCGTCGCTGAAATCGAAATTAGAGAGGGAAATGGGAATTGTCGTGTGACTTGACTGGTTGTTCACCGTTTTCACGGGGATTTATCTCATCAGGAACGGTAGTAATAGTAATGACAAAGTGATAGTGATAAGTCGAGTCGAGTAGTGCGATTTCAATTTAATATTTCGAATTTCCGTTTGCGGAATCATTACTAGAGGCAATGTAAACGTTTCGTTGTGAAAGATTGCTTCAGCGTGCGTTGCCCGTCGTTTTCAGCTATCAAAAATAAGGTTGCACGTACGCCCGTGTACGTGAGCGTCAAGTAAAAAAAAGAGGATTCGATGCTTTGATCCGCAAGGATGTCTCTCTCTCTCTCGTGAATAGAGGTGGTGGTGCACCCGTTTTCTCCCATTGAAACACGTTGTTTAGTTCCGTTGTTCGTTTCATACTTCCTAAACGTGATCAGAAGGGAGTCCTTGTCGGTAGCTCACGTTATTGTAATAATTTCTGAGGAAAAGGAAGAAAAAACTACATAGCATGTACCTCTTGACTATCAATCGATCACTTAAACCGAAACCGACCATAAGAACGTTCAAATCTTTTGTGTCTGACACACACAGTAAGAAAATGAAGTCCTGTTTCAAAAATTTACAAGTTTGATTTTTTTTCGTTATACGGTTACGTTGCTTGCTGAATACGTTGCAAATTAGTCTACACACGTACACGGAATACCCCACGGTATTAGTAGTTAAACGTGGCCAGATGTTCTGTTTTGATTGTTTAAAATCAGGCATTATCTTGTAATGTTTTATGGTATATGGTACATAACCATTTATACCGACTTCAATTCAAAACCTTTGATACACTTATGCGTAGGTATAAATAGATTCTCTTGTTTTTGTTGTAAAACAAAAGGCCCCTTTTTTAATGGTCAAAGACCGACCCAGATCTGTTTTTACCTGAAAAGAAAGGAACTAACCAAAAGTCAATCTCTTGCTTTTTAACACTTTAAAAGGTGTTGTTGTTAATTTTTTTGCATCTCTCCCTCTTTTATTATAAAGGCAGAAATCTCACACATTCTCTCGTTGATCATCATGTTGATTTGAGACTTCATTATCAAATAGTGATTTCCCAGGAGGAAAGGAGCATCTTGAGAAGAGGAGCAAACAGGCTTTTTCTCACTCAGCTTGCTTAACAATTATTTATACTGTAAAGTGTAGTAACGTGGTGTACAGTCTGTCATTTTTGTGGTAGTGGTAGTGTTTTTTTCTAAAAAGAGCGCATTTAAAGTTCCCCGCTGAAGACTTCTTGTTTTGGCATGACGTTCTTTCTTGAAGGTTTTAAGAGAACCAGTGAGCATTTCCCAAGGTGTCACGCATTCTTTGTCAACCACAAAAAGCGATTCTGCCTCAGAATCACACTCGTCTTGCGTCGTCTCTGAAAAAGGGGTTGATTTTTCGAGGGTGGTGACTACTGCACTCGCGGATAGACGGAGAAGAACGAGCAAGTTTTCAGTGAGACGGAAATTTTCGAAGTAATTTTTGTTTTGAACGTACAAACATTTTTTCTTCATCCTTTTACATTTCGTATCAAGATCAGTCGACTTTTCTGCTTATCTTAGCTTGCATACATGTTTACCCGCTTAACCACCAGAATTAAAACAACTAAAAATCTACTAGCACGCTAAAATTCACTATAATAGACGCGTCGTTCTGAAAACATGCACGCTGCGCTACTTATCTATTCCGGTGTTACAAACTTATTATGCAGTTGAGGTTTCTGAGGTTCGATTTGAAAGTCATCACGATAATAAAAAGGTTCACGGGAAAAATAAGTGAAGAGACAGTAGTAGAAGAGACGTCGAGAGAGACGCTCACGAGTGAAAATGACTAAATAAGTAGTCAGGTAAGAACCAGGAACGGAACAGAGCGGATAAATGATTACGTCTTTTTTTGCTGTTTTGACGTGGTTTTGGGGGCAATGAATTCTTACATACGCCACTACTACGTACGGCGCATCATCCCCCACATCGCGACTTTCCTCATTAGAGAAACAGGAAAAATTGTAGCAATTCATTGGTTTAATTTATGAAAAAAATTGACATTATTAAATTAATCAAAAATCGGAAAGCATCACAAGTTAGCTTAAGTACAAGTACAACCGATTATTAGTTGCGAGTCCTACCATTATCGTCTTCGGAGGAGTAGGATCGTGACTGTCTAAAATGTGCTGCACAGAAGAACTGCTTAGTCAAGATCATGAAAAACGATGAAGAGGATGCAAAACTATGTAACTTCCATTTACTTTAGGCTGCGTGCAATTTTGTACTTACGGTATTCTTTGTTCCCTCGTACACTGTCTCGATACAATGATAATAATTTTTTTCTCTGCATAGATCACGAATCTGGTTATTGTAATAGATTTATTGTTTAGAATCATTTTCGTTTGTAATGAACGCATGATAAAACAAAGGGGCCTGTCAGGAGGAGGTGTGATCAGGCAGGTCGGTTACACACTCAATAACAAGGTTGCGCACAACAAAACAACAATTTCGTTTACAAACCGAAAAACAAAGTGTTTTCTTGGGAATTTGTCAGTAACAGGGAGAAAAGAGAGAGATGCGCAAGTTTTATACCTTTATGAGGTCTGGTGTTTCCGGTTACAGCTGTTTGCAATATGAACACAAGGATTTTGTAGTGGTACATGAATTTGTTGTTCGATACGACAATGGTACATGCGCACAGAAAAGAATATCTTTGTTGTACCGAGTAATATAAAAGCTTTTTGACTGAACAAAAGGGAATAATGGCAAAAGAGGATTTGACCAAGTAATAACAAAGGTAATTTCAGCAATTTTTTCGTAATCGAATCGAACGGTAGTCACATGTTTTAATTTAATAAAAACATGGGCCTGCATAAAAATTTGAATATTATTTAGGGTACCTGGTGCATCAAAACTGCTTGTTTTCGGCTGACAACAACAACAGAGAATCGGTACTTTAGGAACGTCACAGTTGCAGTATGACGTGGTTGTTTTGTTGCCGCTTCAGAACTAACAAAAGAACAGCAGCATCAACGTCACAGTTATTTATTATTATTATGTCGTCTCATCTTTATGTCACGTCATTACCCACTAATGACCACGATATCGCAGTGCATCACTGCTGACCATAGCTAATATCAATCTGAGCTTGAAAGAGTTAAAGATGACGACGATAATTGTACGATTTGGGAAATAGGAACATGAGAATAAAGTGACTTGACGATGATAATGATGTGCAGTGAAACAAAATGTACTTGGCAGGAACGGCTCCTTCTCATATTCATAATAGCAGTGCTGACAAGTTGGACTATAAGCGAGCCATTTTTGCAGATAGCCGGCAGTCCTTCGACTTTGTACCTGTTGTAATCGAACTGTTATGCCGAGATTCATTCTAGCATTTCATCAAGTCCTTTTCGCTCACATAATTTCAAAAGTTGGTCAGTTTGATGGACAATGTCCTCAGTTGATCTACTAACATGATGTCGTCGTTAGAATTTCCGATGACATTGAGATGGACTTTTATTACAAAAGAGAAACTACCGCTTACTGCTGGCGTCGCTGCTGCCCCTTTTTCTTCAAAGGAGTTTACAGTGACATCGATTACTGTGTTTTGACTCCAGTTTGCGGTTTCTGTGAATAATAACAGCGTACTTTTTTGACTGCCGTTAAATAATTTGACTGTGTAATCATGAAGGATGTGCCCAAGCTATTTAACCTGACAGTTAGATTCTGAAAACTAAACTTACCGTAAAATTGTAGCAATAAAGGAAATACCTAGACGCGTGCATACGTGCAAGATTAGTTTAATGAAACACGGTACACGCTGTAAACATGCATAATGGACACGTACATCGAATCTGTGAAAGAACCTGCATTGTCATCATACGATATTTATACAGTTTTGCCATGCTTGACTGGTTAGTTCTCTGGCTGATACATTGATTCCTCTCTCCTCCTATCTACATAAAATGATCAGCGTAGACCCTCACACAAATGAAATGTTGACTGGGAGGTCCAACTGGATTTAATTTTAATTAATAGATTGAATTGAATTGATTTCGTGTGGTCAAAACATAAATACCAAAGTAAAGAAGCGTTGAGTGCAAATTTTTAAATGCCGTAAAATCGATTTTTTCGCAGATCGCGACAAGCGTACGTGATCCGGCATGCTTTTCAGAGAACTGACACATTGTTGTAGAATCAAAAAGATAAGATGGCGATAATAACAATAATAATACTGGCTGGTCTTGTTGTTTGTCCGAAATACATATTCGAGGGACTATTAAACACAAGCCGAAAAAACCTTGCAAGGTCTCAACTTATAGTATATTGACACCATGATCGTAGGTTGTTGACATCTTATGGCGTAAGACAGTTTAGTTTGAGGGTTAGTCCTTGTGCAAACACACGACTTGTATTATACGACGTTCGTATTAGTTAGTCCGTTTTCATCCTCCTGTCACGCATGTCTTTCTTCCTTCTGTGGCGCTGCTGCGATTCACTTTGCTACAAGAATGAAAAAGCAGTTTCCAACAAGCCTTCTCGCAACTAGTAGAGAGAGACCTTATCTTCTACCAGTTCGCCTATTTTGTCATTTTTGACAAATGCTCGATCGTGCTCATATCAACAGTGAGATGGCTCATTATGAGACACTTTACCATCATCATCATTCCATTAAACAACTCCTGTTTGCTACCTACGCATATATATACGTACTAAAGGTACGCCATTGTACTTCTTCGGCTTTCCATTGACGACGTCGACACGAATTCTTCCACTAATGTACCTCGCCTACCACTTTTACATCAAGAGGCCTATTTGTGAGTTCTTTGCAACGAAAAAAAACGCATGGTGCACTCGGTGTACTCTGTATGTAACGTGACACGTAATAATGCTTTTGATGATTGAGGAAAATTGCAAAAAAATCTGTTACTTTACGCGTACACACGAGAGAGGAATCCATGCCCAGATTAGGAGTAAGTAGTGATGGCATTAAAGGCATTATCTTTCAACAACCACCGTCGTCACTTTTCTTTTGCTCCGAAATTAAATCCTTCATTTGATGTGTCTCAAGGAACATCACATTTTTTAAGCTTAAGCAGTCAAAAGCACCTTTTTCCCCTGAAACGGTAGTGCTGGCGTGGCGTGCTATATCCAATCAATGTCGCAACTGGCTTTAGAATTTAGAAATGAAAGAAGGCAAAATATTTAACAATTGATAAGTAAATAAATAAATAAATCAGCGTATTTTCAACGGACTTGCGTCATGTCAAGAGATAAGACTACCTTTTCTGCGATTATGTTCGATTATAAATGAATTTTTAATATAAATTCTCTGATTCTCTTGTCATATTTGGGCATAAACGTAACGTTACTTGTCACCAAAATTACTAATCCTTTTCCTACATGGGAATTGCGTAAGAAAATTTGATTACTCAATTAAAGGTTTATGCATACACGTTAGTTTAAACACATATATTATAGCTGTACATAATTTCTCACAGATGCGAAACGCCAACTGCAACACAAGCTGTCATTTTCCGTAACCTGCAACAATATATTTAAGAAGACTTTTAAGCCATCAGGTGCTGCTGATTCTCGCATCATTGTTATCATATCAGTGGGATGCCTTTATTGTAATGACGTTTGAATAAGCTTCAAATATACCAAAAATGGATAGACATGTCGATGATGCTACTGTTGTCAGTAGACATGCTGCAGACAAAAGGTCCTGCGAAAAAATACACGCACGTATTCGTACCATATTCGGCATTTCAACTTAAGCGATACACAATTTCAGGATAGATTATTGTCATCGGAATGACGGGAACCCGTGAAAAATGAGTCTACTCACTCTTGCTCACTTTCTTTTAATATAACCGTATATTATTATGAAGCGCATTAAAGTTTTATTATTATCGTTTCTTCACTTGAGCTGCACTCAGCTACAGAAGTAAAGGAATTTTTGTACTTAATTTTCCTTTCGATTCTCAGATTTTACGGGAAAAAATCTGGGAAATAATAATAACGGAAAATTGCAGTGTAATGTTAGAGTTTTTTTTAAGGGAAAAAGGAAGGATGAGTGAATGATGAGGCTGAATAAGGGTGTAATTTAAATTTATCAGGATGCACTATTGCATTCTTCTGCACAGAATGGTTTAATGATTGAAATTTTCTTTCTTAACCGCAATACATTTTTTCTCTTTTTTACAGATGACTTCGACGAGGGGATTACTGAACTTGGCCTTGTTCTGTTTCGTTGGAGTAACTGCAGTACATGGTAAGAGGATTCAAGTCCAAAAATATTCTGTGTCTAAAAATAAAGTATTTGCTTTATAGTATTTTATGAATCTACCTATACCCAAATACATATTGAAGGATTTGTACCGAGGGAAAATATTCATTTTACAGAGCTATTATTTAAATTCAACACATCAATAATAGCCACACACAAACACTATTTTTCATTTGGCAGGGTTTTCAAACATTTTTTTTCTTATAATACACACACGTCTTCTTTCGATTCTCTTTAAACTGCACAGTCAGCATCATCATACATGAATACAACCTAAAATCAACAATCAAGAAAGACACACTGCGTAGTAGTCATTTATTAAAATTACGAAAAAACACAAAACTCGCTTTTGATAACCTTTTTGACGACGGAAGAGTCTTTCCTGGTGCTGTCAAGCACATTTTCCATGAGACACGAGATGTTTCACGCATGTAATTCTAGTTATCCTTGGTAAAAGTTCAAAACAGTTTCATAATAGAAAATTAGGCTGCGATGATGAAAAAAGTTTATCTTGACATTTTAATGGAAAGACAAGCTGCTAGTCGTAGTTGAGGCAAATTGGCATTTTACAGGGAAAAGTCATCAAACTCCATGAAAGTGATATTTTTACGAAGAAAAGGGGAATGAAACTATCTTGTCGGAAAATTGACTACAAGCTACTCAAAGGCATATAATTAGGAGGGGACTGGGCTGATCATAGTAGGTATTGAAGTAGAAGCTTTTTGTAAATTACACAAGTAGGCAAGAGGCATGCACATTTCATTATTATCTAGTGTATTGTGTATTCCTGTAAGTATCTAAATAATATGCAGCGACAACTTTTATTGTAAGCGTTCCAGATTTCTTTATATTTTGCCGAAATAAAAGCTGCAATCACGCTTTGCTCTCTCGCAAGAAAACATGTCAATTTACTACGAAACTTTTAGCGACAGTGAATGTAGTAGAAAGGAAGGAAAAGCAAAAGGAGTACTAGTTTTTTTACGTAGTTAATAATTTTGTGAAATGACTAATTTTTAATCAGAGTTGAAAAACAAGCGTTTTATACCATCTCATTGTATTTTTTCTTGAGGATCACGTTTTCGGGCATGCAATTTTATTCCATTAATCACAAACTCTTTGATCTAAATTTGCCCGCTGAATGATGTCATTTACTGCAGTATATTATCATTATTAGGATGAGGAAGAAGTCTAGTTTAAACCCTGTAACTATCTTGTACTATGTTGCTTTTTAACTCAGAAGCATGAATTTAAAGCAAATCATTGTGAACGTTCATTTCACGTTGCGAGGAAGTGGTTATGTTGCAAAACTTAAAACTACTCGTGTAGACGCATTATATTTTTTCTGTTCAGTCAAGCCTAATATACTACACCAGCAACCAACAACCTTTTTGCCAAAATGTTATTTTGTCACAGAAGAGCAGGGCAAAAGTAAAAACTTTATTATTCTGTATGTATCATGTCAAGGATTAGATGGGTTTTTGCAGATACTAGAAAAATCAAATCAGCTTCCGTATCACAAAAAAAGCTTTATGCAAATCACAAACCATAATTTACGTATTCTTGCACCTTAAAATAATGGAAAATTAGCACAACTTGCAATTAGTGTTGCTTTTTTTGTAACGTCACAATACTTAAGCTTTTTTTCTGCGAAACGTAATGGAGATTATGAACCTCTTCCCAGAATTAATGGAGGCGGAGGATTGTAAAATTTCATCTATTTCATGTTTTACCTCACACACAGCAATAATTATTATTTTTCACTAACAACAACTATAAAGCACAATAATTATTATTACGTAAAATATATTACGAAGTAAAGTACAACATGCACGATGAGAAAAAGAAACACGACAATTATAACGAACGATTAACTTAAATACTTACTCTCTGTCTCTCTACAAAAATACCAACTGAAAAGGATACACTAAAAGTTTCGTTTTATGATTCTTTTCTGAAACGCTTGTGATAACTGCCGAAAATGACCATCATCTTTACCTTGTACCGTGCATCGGATGATCGATCATGTGACTGACTTTGACTTCTCTCAAACAACAACACAAATTGTCAAATAAATTGATTGAAAAAACCATTCGCTAACATGATAACGAACGAACGGGTCTCAATCAAAATAGGACTTACAGTGCAACAAGTCAAAGGCAAAGCCTATCCACTTAGATCAAGTAATTCGAATTCAGTAATCATATATAATTTGATTTTTAATTAGACAGCTTTTTCGCTTGCTTATCCCTCACATCACTTTCTCAATCTGTTTTTCCGTCGTGGTGCAAAGAGAATAGAAAGTAAACTAGACTAGTAAACAAAGTACAGTAACTTTATTACAGTAGCGACTTTTGTAGTTTTAGAACGTATAACTAACTATACAGTAGACAGTAATTTAAGTGCCCTTGTTTTAGATCAATAGTTACTACTACAGACTTCAAGTATCATTCTTTATGTATTTTTTTCTACTTCAAACTTGTAAGTCTGAGTTGTCTGAAACAAAATTATTTCGCCGAACTTTACTACTACTAACATTTCTCTAAAAACGTAAGTACGTACTTCTAGTTTGTCTTTTGAATGACCATTCCCCAGACTTTGGACGCAAACGTATTGTATCGTATAACGCTTTGACTGCATTACTAAAGTAAAAATTTGTACAAACACTTTCATCGTAAAAAGCCATATGTGCTTATAGTAATTTGTAATGTGTATAACTTTCTTTTCTATTTAGTTCGCTTGCATATTTGTATATTTTTACTGTAGTAGTTGTGTAGCTTCCCTACATTTTAGATCGCCGTCCCAGGTATTTTTATGGATCTATTGTCCTCTTTGAAGTTGTTTGAAAAAAAAGGAATCAGAAAAGTTGAAAGAGTGTTTACTTGTTAACTTTAACAATGCTATCATTACAGGAAGTTAATAAAATAACTAGGACGTTCTTAGCATATTTCCAAAATAATATATTGAGTCAATTGTACTACTGGTGTACATATATATAATATAATACGGTATTATATCTACCTACCTATGTATACTTTTTAGACAATTTATTATAGGCCACATCTTCAACTTTAACACCAACACCCTCAGAACAAAATCCACAACACGCATCTTTTTGTAAACACAATGTACATTCAAAATTATTGACCTCTTTATCTCTTCTTTACACAATCATCCTTCATCTTTTTATCCGTTCAATCAAATTTCTATATATTTTATATATATATATCCAATTCTTATTTGTTATTTTGAAAAAAATACTACTTGTAGTAGTACTACTACCACTTAATATTCAACATGTACCATACTATCAATTTATAATAAAGTAATAAAAATAGGTTGTTGTGAATATATACGTACTTGTATTTAAAACGGGGGTAAGTGCAAAATGTCATTTTCCGCACCACTTCTTTCCGCATGCTGACCAAACACAAATATTTACAATGCAATAAATTATAAATGTAAAAAAATACGAAAATAGAAAACGCTGAATTGAAGTATAAACACGCGTGTTTCCTTTTCCTTTTGCCGTATGTGTCACTACAGCCTTAACCGGATTTGAGAAACTGACAGATTTGGACTATAGAGGGAACACATACTATTCAATTAGAAACTTGTCACTTCATGAATGCCAAGGGTGGTGTCGTCAAGAGCCCGAATGTGCTGCAGCGGCATTTAGGTAAGTTCAACCCATGCAGGCATACAATAAAAGTGAATGAATGCAACAAGCGCAAATAATGTATTATGCACATTTATTATTACGCGACATGTCCTCATTATTCATCCATTCCTGCAATATTTAAATTAAAAATAGCGTCCTTGATTAACCCATTCAAGCGGATACAATACGACCTCTTTTTTACACAAAAAAATACCACATGCATAAAAATACCCACAATGAGTGGCAGGCAACAACGTAGTCGTACTATTTGTACAATGAAATGTGGCGTGACTGGAGGTGGATTTGAAAAGAAACAAAATGTAAAAGGAAGGAAGAATTTGTAGTTTGTATTTATCTACATGTCTTTTAACACTAATTACAATCTTGAGACAACTTGAGATTTTCCCGTACATTTATCTCAAGTCAGCCTGTTTTTTATATTTTCTCTGAAAACCCTTATGTGGGCGTATACACCTATTTACAAAAAAACAAAATGTTTGTACCTCGAGGGAAATAGAGTTGCTACTCTCCTTCCGTAAACAACGCGTAAAGAATCATTTTCGTGATATTTATACATAGCTCCCACGCCTAGTTCAAGTGCTCCTTAATTAATGATAAACTGTCTTAAAGTGAACTTGTGTACCATTTACAAAACAGGTGGTCGTACACGACGTCATGTTTTTAAAATGACAATAATAAAACATGCAGGGAGAAAAAACAAGTTTTTTATTTATTTATTTACAAGATTCATCCTGCAGCATGAAAGTACACACGTAACAGTTACAAAAACTCATAATGCACAATATTATTATCGTTTAGTCGTGAAGACTGCTGCAGTGAGTGTGTGACTATGTAAGACGTAATAGCGTCAGGAACAACGCCAGGAGCAAGGTTACAAAATGCCAAGTGTAATTTTCCGTTGTTAGTTTTTCAGGAGCTATATACTTATCAAACATCTTTTCAAAATAAGAGATATATATTGATAACAAAGCAGGAAATCAAGCGGTTAACTGGTCGACAAATGGGATATTAAGTGATAACCAATGTGTTACTGTACGATGAATTAAACACTGTAAGTGGCAGTTAGTTTAGTGGTGGTACACATTATTAGAATGCATCTACCTACACAAACACGAAATGGTAAATGATGCTAACATGACAAACTTGTGTAACAATAGAGAGAAAAGTGTCCCGTCGTCGTTTACAGAATACGCTATTTGGCTATACCATTAATACCTTTGTTACTTGCCAAATGTGTATATGCTACTTTTTACAAGATGGCAAACAATCAGTTTCCTTCCCTGTATTACACCCAAAGAATAAGATTGGAGTAAATTTGCTTATGCAAAGCAGGTGGGAAATAAAAAATTTAATAGCAAAAGGAGGCAGGAGGAAAATCAAATGTGTTGTCATTGTCATTTCAAAGAGAGAGAGAAGAATGTTTGTATTTCTCGGCTGACGATGATGATACTGCAAGTTGATGAAGATGTTGGTTATTATATGCATATTATTATCACGTCAGTGTTGAATTCTCAAAGCGAAGAATGTCACCGTTATCCGTAAATTAAGCTCATTCTCGAGATATTTTTACGAAGGGAAAATTACGCCTTTGTTATTGCTACTCTGAATGCATATCAGAGGTAAACAACAACGGAGATTATCGTAGAAAAAGAAATGAGTTAGCCCCCAAACTGATGATCCCGTCCCTCCATTATTAAGTAGAAATTTAAGTCGGACATTGCAATTTCCCGTGGTCATTATCACCATCATTAACACACCAAAATCATGCACAGTCACAACTGTATCAAATTACTTTTTGATGCGCCTTGTTATCTCACAGAAGAAGAAAAAAAGAGAATGGCTGCAGCATCAAAGTAGTTTTCTGTTATTTTTACTATTAATATTGCATTTTTCGTACCCAATAATTTCGTCCGCAACAGCAAAAACGCATGATTCGGTTGAAACGATTTGAAATTGGGACCGTTTCTAAAGAGGGTCCTATTTTATTTTTGCTTATTTTGCCCAATTTAGCACGAACTGCATTGCATTTCGACTGCTGGTAGCCGGGATGCACATGAAACGGCAACAATAAGTCATTATTTCTTAAACACAAAATCCAAATGATGATGAATGGTTGAGTTTGCAGGCCAGTGTAGTGGCAACGGATTATGTGGATCAAGGATCAGTGATCGTATTAACAATAGTATCGTATATAACGCAATAAATGTTAAATCTGATAAGCATTCTCTGCTGTGGCTTTATTTCCCTGCTGTCACACCTTAAGGATATAAATTTTATATAAAATGTCTATGAACAACTAATCAAGTTCTTTTATCGATGACTCTCACATCACTGGTCCATTACATGTCCATTAGTAGGGATAAAATGCCACTACCATATAGGTACATTCCCGTAATCAAAATTATAAAGTGTTGCTTTAAAGCACCCATTTGTTTTCACGAATCGTCAAAACCAATTTTCCGATGGTAAGAGGAAATTGCGCCATGTAGAGGTAGGTTATTTCAAATAATGGCCAAATCCCTACAATTACTTTTTATAAAACCAGAACCGCATTGGGTTTTAGCACGATAGGTTCCGTAACAAGTAACAGCGTTGGTATATGGCACAAAATTCGTAGAATAACGGCAATTTGAAAGTGTTTCTTTGAGAAAATAAAGTAACAAAAAGATTCTTTCCTGATAATCACGAAATCACTCGAATCAATCTTTTTACTTCAGAGGAAAGTGATTATATTTTCAAATCTACAAACATGTACGCATATGAACTTGTAAAAATTAACTTTCGTGGGATATTCAAAAATTTTATTGTCTTTTTTTGCAGCATGTCGCGCGCGCATATGGTACTAAGAAATTGCAATGATTCTAACGTACAATTTTTTTTATGAATGTTTTTTTTCATGGCTCATCGTTAACTTCCGCTTGGCATAAAAACGCTATTAGTCCCTTTTTTCTTGCATTCCTCGTCCCAGCATTTTTTTACTATTGTAAAATATCCACCACAATTTACCAGAGTTTGGCCGTGTAACAAATCAAATGTAAGTTCTGATAGTTAAATAGCATGCAAAAAAAATCTGAAGCGAAATGTTATTCTGCAGAGGAAGAGAAAAAAACGAAAGAGATGAGATAATGATGCTTTACAGTGAAACATCGTTGAAAATGCTACGCCGAGAATTCACTGACCAGTTAGTGGTACGACGATTATCTTTTTAACGTTATTCTAATTCCGTGTTCATTTTATTTGGACTGCGTATTGTCCAACTTGTTGTCTGCTTGCAACCATTGTTGCCTCTTCAATTTGCCGTACATAGTTTCACATAATGACATGATCTGTTATGTTGATGATGAAGGCGCTCTCTCTTTCTCTGTGTACACGTGAAACGTTTACTTTGCCTTTCTTTCTGTCTTCGTTTAGACATCGTTAGCTCTCCGTTAAACAAGTTTTTTTTATCAACAAGGTAGAATTATGTTGTGTGGGAGTTGAGTGAAATAGGCAGGTAGTCATAAACAGTTGCACGAACGAAAATACAAAGAAGCCAATACTTGAACGAATGGGTTTTAATCAGTGTGTACTTTGCCGCAGGACCGGGCTTCTTTGGCTTATTTACGCGAATCGAATCTTTTTCCTTAACATAATTTGGCAAATTCAACTTGTAAGTAGTGCATCGCATTGTAGTGAGAAATAAGTACAGTAATCCATAGCAAAACGGAGAATCCACAGAAAAAAAGTTTTCCTTTCAATTGCATCTTATATATATTAACGATTGCAGCTTTCATTGTCAAACACTAAGTGGGAACCTACCTACTTTTAAATACACCCCATGCAGAACGTACCCAGTTTTATTTATCGCGGTGAAAGAAAAATCTTTTTACGATGCTTTACAAAATGACAACGCGAAATTGTAAATTGCCCAAAATAATTTGGCAGGGAGGAAAACGAGAAAGGAAGTAAGTTAGTAAGCAGACTTGTTTGATATCAGACAGCAGAGAGGAAGGAGACGGCAAAATGAGACATGACCGTTGTTGTATTCCTACTGACTGGGACGATAATAGAGCCAATTAAATAGCACCAAGAGAGGAAGTTATCGCAATGATAGCTTGTTATTAGAGTTGCACTTACAGCAATTTATTTCTCGAATATCTGATTTGACTTATATACATCATTAGTAGTTGGTTACTGCTGGTTAACATGACGGAAAAGCAATAATATTAAAGGATACACCTACACCGGTCCCGTTGTAAAGACAAACTATATATAACCAATAATTGAAAGTATTAGGCACATGCAATGAATGAAAACGTTTTAAATAAACCAGTAAGAATCACTTGTAGCAATTATCTTTACAAAGTACATGGGAGAAGTGACTGTCATGTGCAAATTACGAGTGAAACAATTGCATATTTTTACCTGTCGAAGTTAGGTGCATTACCACCGCTGATGCTGTCCGCATACAAATGTGAAGATGATAGAGTGGAAGCCTGTATTAGTTCTTTCTTCGAGTTATATTGTTTCTCTCTTCTCGCTCCCTCCCCATTTACCACCCAGTCGTATTTTATTTTTAGTAGAACAACAAAAGCTTGTTTACGAGAGAGATAAAAATGTGAACTGTACCAGTAAGTGTACCACAACAACTTGAGCCGACACAATTATTACGTATCATGTTCCCGAAACCAATTGTTGTTTGTTTGAGTGTATTTGTTTATACAGAGAATCATTTACATGTTTCTAAAACTAAAACTACCTGGTACATATACAACCAGTCAGAGCAACACGTAAATTGTGCGTTTATAGGCTGCCCGAGCGTAACGGACAGAGTCCGAGAAATCTAGAGTCACAATTGCGTACTTTACGACTTTTCTTATTACTAATAATCCAACAAACCCAGACATTTAGACTTTACGAGAAACAGAAACGAGAACGTTTTTCTGTTTTTATGATCTTGAAGGTATACCAGACTCAAGAGAGAAAATTGTTACTTTGATATGCAATTTTTACAAACAAAAACAAAGCAGGCTAGTAAGAGTATACTTTGAGTTTAAAAAGAGTTGTGGGGAGAGTATTATGCGTTAGTGCAGACTTGAAAGATTAAACTACGACAATGATGAAATTACTTAAGCTTTTTCGGATGTCTCCAATTTAATTTACAACAAAAAATGTAACTAGTTACAGACGACAACAATGTAGGTTAATGATGTAATACGAACGCATGACATGTGTGTTGTGTGTATTGTGGTATACATAATGGCGAGGTAGTCAAGTAGTTAGAAACAGCAGTAGCATCCCAAGACGATAGACAATCCTATCGATCTCATTAACAAAGAAAATAATGGCCAAGTTTTGAGCAGGGAACATCTGCTGATTTTTTGCACATGCACAACTGCTAAACTTCATTTAGTTGCACACACACACATACACTTTACTCCTCCGAAGATAGGCATACCACTGCTAAAATGAAATGAAATGAAATGAATGAGAAATTGAGGACAGGCGGAATATAGTTATTATTGTCATTGCATTACAAAAAAATGCAAGTTAAGTGCACACGTACTGCGTTCATACTTGTACACTCATCCGTACCGTAATCATTTTTACGCGAAAAGGGAGCTAAGTTTTTGGGAGCTGCTATTTTTAAATAACCACTTTATAATATTATTTTTTAGCTAACCATTAGTTGAAAAGATTTTATTCTGTAGGGGAAAAAATGAAATGCGAGTTCCCTGTTCTTGCCAATTTTACTTACCCTCCCCATCAGTACCTACTTTACTTGTCTACTTTTCTACGATGATGTTTGGTGATGAAGAGGACGTTTGTTTACTACCTCAAAAAATACCTTGGGGCTTGTTGGGATTACAAAAGTTTTAAAGCTGCATTGTTATGATGAAGTTTCAACTATAAAAAATTTTCCTTGACCTTATTCTTTGTTTTTTTCTTGTTTTTTTTTCTTCGTTTCAAATTACCTAAATGAATGAAGGGTGGTTTTATATTAAAATGACTAGAGAGAAAAAAATGAAAATTATATATACTTTATTTTCTGTATTTACCAGTACTGCTACACACATACGTAACAATGCTTGTTCGGTCAATAAGGAAAATTCTCGTAGTGGAACTGTTTGTTCAATAATGGACTCACATGTAGTTTTTGTATGACGTTCTCTGCATGCGTGTGTGTGTGTATGTTTTCTTATTGAAGGAGTGAAATCAACACCGTAAAATGCTGTAAAAGCTCATAAGTGCTTATCTAAATGTACGTACAGCAGGAGTAATAGATAATGCAGGTTCTTTGTAATACCACTTATTATTATTACTTCGTATATTACATTGTTACATTATTCATCATCGCTATCACATCATGCACACACATAATAATATTTAACTGGGATGAATGCACATGAATTGATGAGTAAATCTGATGCTGTTGCATACAAGTCAACGGGACCGAATCGTTTCCGGTCTGGTAAACATCACAATCATCTTCATCATTATCTTCTTCATCGTAGATAACGTACATTTCTGACTTGAGCTACCTGAATAAAAAATATAGGTAGACGCGCACATAATCATTTAGCGAATATGTATGTGCGTAGTAAAAATTATTTTTTCTTCTTCTTTATTACCCTTCTTTTACCTTAAATGTCATCAACCACACACCGCACCAACTACATATGCCATATATGTGCAAAAGTGGTAATAACAATCAAAATATTGATAGGAAAACACTTTTTTAGTTTGTTCGTTGTTCAAAAATTATCGTTGGTAGCGTCAAAAGTTTTTACCGCATTAATACTACACGATTGCCTCCGAGAAAAAATAAACAAGAAAAATGTGAGGGATGCTCGCTCTTATAATGAGCCCATGTGTGCTCAACAGCAGCGCTACTTACCGTGTGGCAGTTACAAAGTGTTTTTGCTAAGCTCACACTCATTAGACGCTTGTACCACTACGATCACATAATGATGTATGGTTATTTGACATGCTATCCCTATAAACTATAAACAAAACAAAACCCGTAAAATGAGAATGTGGCAGACCTAACACTCTAAATAGGTAAGTTGGGATACCCTCTCCTCAGAAGCTATTGAACAACATCATAAAATAAAATGATCGCCCTGCCACGGCCACAGGTACAACAAGAGAGGTTACCTTATCGGCTAATTTTGCACTGGGCTGCTGCTGTACTACTGAACTTTTTGCCATTTCTGCTGGCTATGAAGATTAGGCTGACTTCATGACCTTTAGAAAGCACCCAATAATAATGCCCAGTTCCTCATGATTAATGCATGTGGTATTGCTAACGGTGAGGAGTATTTAGGCATTGGGACAGTAAACAATCTCACGGAAAGATGTGAGTCAGAATACAATGTTCTCATAAATAAATTTTGTTTTCCTCACTGACACATACACAATTTGCCATATTATTTTGTAGTGCAGCCGGTCAAACCGTTAATGCTTAGTTTTTTAATGAACCCTTTGTACGTACATGCTATCGGTATTTGGAGATACCGGTAAAGAAGAAAATGCGAAATTATGGATAATTGTGTGTGTGAATTGTGAAGAGCTTTGTGGCAATATGGAATTAATGGATAAGCGATGAAATAGGCAGTAGTGGAGGACAAATGCATGGATGCCCTTATTGAGTGGAGCGCTATTATTCTTTCAAGAAGACAATTACTTTGTAGGTACGCCACAAATTGCTAAAACAGTAAGTTTCCTCTTTTTATCACGTTAGTTTGTTTTTTTATAGAGAGATGAAGTGACGTAGCGTGGGGGAGGATCATTATGGCGAAATTGTTCTTTTGTTATGGTACACTTTTAAAAAGCCGACTGTATTGTTAAATTGTTCAGCTTGGACTGTTGTAAAGGTGCACATTTTTCTTTGGGTAATAAGAATAATAATGGATGCACATTTTTGAAAATGCATACAAACTCTGTGTGGAGTGCCAGATGGAGTTGTACAGTTGGGGTGTGCGTAAAGCCAATGCATCTTATTGATTTTATCAAGCGGATTTTATCGGCAATTTTCTTACATTTCAAGGCATTTTTTTCATACATACAGTACAACAGTTCAATGTCCTCGCCTATTATATTTATTATGTTACACAACTTAAAAACGTCTGCTGTCTGCTGGATTCTGTTATTAGAAACCCGTTAATAATGAGGTGCACATTTTGCCGCTTTAACAATGACACATTACGTATTGTATTGAAACGAGTTAGAAAATGGACGGCATAAATTGAAATGCCTATGACCTCTCTCTTTTTGGAAACAACCGACAAATATCAGATTTTGCTTGTAGTTTTCTATAATTGAGTTAATATTTGCATAGCCGATCACATCACAAAGCACCTGATCGTAAGAAATACAGTGAAATCCTGAGTACCAATATCCCATGCATTATCACATCAACTAATGTTTGGTTAATTCACCGGCAGAGACACTTGACATATCGGATTCCCTCAAACGATATCCTTGTAAAGGAAAAGAGACATTTACATGGTAGGAAGGTGCTTACTCCCTTTTATTGTTCACCACATAATACTGTGTACTTGTCAGGCTTATCACGAATTTCTTCATGTCCACTCCTTGTTGTCCTGTCGGTTTCACACAGCCGATATATATTTATCGATACGCGCATATCCGTGTTATTGGCTTCTTCTCTTGCCATTTTCTTGAAAAAGAGTCAACCACTTGTACCTACGGCGTCATAATTGAAACATGTTTAAAGCTTTGATAGCACAACATGTTCACAAATCACAAGTTCTTTCATTGGCGACAAAGCGCCTTCTATCAAATCAACCGGTATCGGTCGTTTCTTCGATAGTTCAAATAAAGAGACGCTAAAACATCCCTACGTCAGATGCATATTTGAGATGAAAAGTATGAATTATACATAACATGTATGTACAAGTGCGATTATTACTTTTTACACGTTTTAAAAACACGTATACACAGCACGGGACAAAAAGAGCACATAAAGATCGTGGACCAGTAATACTCTGTGACCTTTGTCCGTTTTCGAAGGTTAATTTTGCTGTCCCATAAAACCAAACTGCATTTGTTAGTACGTGAAAAAAAATCTGTTGAAAAGGTTATTTCAAATGGCATCATTGTGCATGTCCCGAAGTAATAATGAAGTCCCACTTGAAACAGGCCTCCATTAATTTTTTTATGCTTTTATATGTAAATGTGTGTTTCAAATTGTGTTTTTACAGTTAAGAGCACATTTAGCATCCTTGGAGTGCATTGTGACGGCCTTTAAAAGAACTCATTTCAAAACAATAGTGAATGTACACTAGGTACAAATACAGACTTATTGTATCTAAACAAGTGTCAAACCAACGAACAATACAGAAAACAAGTAAAATGATCCAGAAGTTCAATAGTAATGCCATTCCCCACAATAAAATGGATTCAAAGTCGTTCCCCCGGCCCGTTTACATTGTCCAATGTTCAATATTGCTAATGTCTGTGATCAGTTTTATTATCTCTTTAATTGTTTATCAATCAGTAACATAGTAGTAGGCATTGTTTGCATACTGTGTGAGTGTGCACAACAAGTTATGCATTTACCTATAGAACACACTGATTACCCACATCACATACATGGGTATTTCGATGAACGTGTGTCACGTACAAATAAATGTCACCTCATGACGATATGTGAACAAGGGAGAAATATCACGCGACGGCGACGAGAAAAAAAAATGCACGTTACCATTTATGGTGAAACAACAACAGGTGAAATTGCTATTTTGTATCTAATCGTCCGTGCCACTACTATATTAGCTGTTAACTGTGAGCCATTGATCACTGATAAAGGTTTACTATATGTGTGTGCATTTTTAAACGGTCGTTCAGCCTAGATTATCATTGTGTCTGCATGTAAGATTTATGGCTTTTATGAATGAAAATCATTACTAGTACAAGTGCATTGGGGGAGAACGTATACTGTACTACTTTTGGTACGACCACCTTCTCCAAGCCATTTTCCGCATTAAGAATAATATTCCCGTGCTAATTTGCTGTTATCCACGAAAAAATGCCCGCTTATTTTGGCGCAACTGCGC
>JAHZNE010003186.1:0-17532 GCA_027744055.1 Callyntrura sp. NNG-2020
TTGAGTTTTTACACCAAAGTGTTGACAATAATCTGTTGACAATAATCCCAATCCCGCTGGGGCCTTGTTGTTAAATTAGTAAATGGTCCAACACGAAAGCAAGCCAGAGAGGAATGGAATGAGAGTTTTCGTTTGTTACACGATGTACGCATGTTTTGATGTTTATTTCGTGTCGTGTATAAAAACATGAGAATTGTACATTTTTTCAGCAAGTATCACATCCAGCAACAACGCAGAAGGGCGGAAGGACTCCAATGATATTTAACATTTTTAGTGATAGAGATTTTCATTTCATAACTCGTAATGGCCAAAGCTCCTGTAAATGCAGATCCCCTTCCTGAGCCAGAGGTGAAAGAAGTGGTGGATACATGGATAGACGTACTAAAAGTCCCCACCATTGCTGGGGGCTATGTAACCGAAGATGGAAACTTTATTAACTTGAACACGAAGTGGACCGTGGATGATGCTGCTAAAAAAGAGAGAATCAGTTTCGGTAGAACGTTCTCGGTGTTAAAAAGCTCACTTGGGGGGAGCGGGAACCCAATTGTGTCAACTCCTGGGTCAGCCATAGTGGAAGAGTAAGAAATACTAAACAGACAAATTCCATTATTATGTCACACGTTATATTTTTGAATCGTATGCATGTGCATACTGTGTTAACTAATGTGGCATTCACTTTTAGGAAACTAGGAATTGCATCAAAGTCTGGTCAGCTAAGGGCAGTATTAGTGGATAAAGCTGGTAGTGGGACTGACTCAACGGCAAAATCAGAATTTCTTCAAATTTGGGATCGCGGGACTCTTCTCAAGTCTTACAATCTGAGTGAGCTAGATTTACACAAATCGGTATACACCTCAGGTGGCTGGGGAGTTACAATGACTTGGAATGCTGGCGAGACGAAGTTGGCTTACCTGGCAGAGAAAAAAGTCCCCAAAGCGAAGTCTTTCTACTCCTCCGCAGCATCTGTCGTCCCATCGGTGTCAGAGGAAAAGAAGGCGGAACTGGGTGAGGAATACGTATACAAGCAAAGTTGGGGAGAGCAGCTCACGGGACTATACAACTCTGTGATTGTTGTTCTGGATGTGCAGACTGACGAATTCAAAGTGCTTTCACTGCCTGAGGATCAATTTCCCACAGACATCCAATGGGTGGGTGATACCCACATTTGCGGAACCACGTATCCGCTTCCAATTTGGCGATTAGGCTTGATTTACTGCACCAACAGAGAAAGCAGGATTTTCACTGTGCAAGCTGACGGTGAAAACTTTCAACTTATCACAGACCCTCAAAGGGCATCGCGAAACGCTCGAGTTCGACCCGATAATGGTTACATAGTCTGGCAAGAACGGACTTTAGACGGGGCTCATGAGCGAGCAAGATCTGTTTATGGTGTCGCTTTAAGTAACGGGCAACCCTCTGGTACTCCTCAAATGCTGTATGACGTGAATCCTCAAAACGGAATACCTATATACCAAGATTTCTCGAGGTATTGTTGGAGTACTGATGGAGAAACATTGTACGCTGTCACTCCAAGTCAAGCCAAAATGGTTTGCTTGGCCATCGCTGTAGGGTCGGGAGGACAGGTGAAAAACATTGAAGATGTTGATAACTTGCTAGCAATCACAAATGAATACCTGTTTGTGAGTAGTAGCTCGACCCTTACAACGCCACAGCTAAAATTACTAGTAATTTCCCAGGATTACAAGCCTATTTCCATCACCGCCTCCTCCAAGTTAATTGGCTTTCAAACTTTACAAGAATTTGTATTAGGGGACAGTTCCCCGCCCGCTATTTATCATGGACCAGCAATTGAGACCGTTCCTCCAAATAGTATCCCTCTTGTTGTTTGGCCCCATGGCGGCCCCCACTCTACCTTCGTGGATAGCTTCACCCATGAAGCTGTATTTTTTCTGAAGCTAGGATTTGCCATTCTAAGGATAAATTATGTCGGTAGTACTGGTGGAACTAAAGATACGGCGGATGATCTTATGGGCAAGGTGGGGGACCGTGATGTTAAAGACTGCCAAGGAATTGTTGAGAAAGTACTCAACTCCAACCCTTCTCTCAATCCAGACAAGGTTGTCGTTTTTGGTGGATCCCACGGAGGATTCCTCAGTTGTCATTTGTCTGCTCAGTATCCAGACGTATACAAAGCTGCCGTTATGAGAAATCCTGTGACTGATATGAATACTTTAGTCGGTACTTCCGACATCACCGATTGGACGTACGCCGAGGCCGGAGTTTCTTTCCCCCAATATCCAGTACAGACGTTGATTCCCACAGCTAGAGATTTGGCAGATGCTGAAAAATACATCAAGGCATCCCCAATTCATTTAGCGGAACGGGTTAAGGGTGCTACATTGTTGTTACTGGGATCCGAGGACCTTCGTGTCCCAGCTCAGCAGGGCCTTTGCTACTATCGGGCCTTGAAAGCATACAACAAAATTGCAGAGTAAGCGCACCAAAAATACAAAATTGCACTATTAATTGCTCATTTATAAAGTCAGACATTTCCTTAAATAATTTTTTCTTATCTTGATTTTTTTCTGTGTATTCAGAGTGAGAATGTACCCTGACTGTCATCCACTTTCCAAAGCACCAGTTCGTCTGGATAATATAATCCACAGCGCCTTGTGGTTTAAGCGATATCTTCGGTAAATAGTAGAAATTCAAAATATAACGACATATATGTATCTACCAATTGCCAATTACCAATATAATTTGTCCTCTAAACATATGGACTAGACTAATCATGATAGCTTTAAATTTCTACTGTGCTGTTAAAATATTAAATTATGTACACATTGAGATTATGAATATCGATAATTTTAGATAGATACATACATGCTACTACTACTCCCCGTTTTCAACAATTTAGAAGTGTGGTATTAAAATTAAATTCTTATCAACAAATGTGTTCTATTTAGAGTGTTAATTAATTTTTCCTAAAAAAAAGTATGTATTTCCTACTTCCTAGTGCATGTATTTGTTTCTGCAGATCCCAAGCGTTTTTGCATACAATACAAATCAACATGAAACAATTGCGAAAGGCATTCATTCAATCAATTAACGATCATCATGATCTGCAAGAAAACCTGCCAAAACTACAATTTGGGGCTATGCAAGAATTTGGCGCACTTTGTTTTAAATTCGCATCCAATAATAGGGCGACAAATGTCTGCTGTCTCCTTCCATGCTACCACCGCACACACAGGTATGCACTTATCAATACCGACAGGTAGTTTTCGTCTAAAAGGGGAGAGAGAAATACCACGTACTATTACAGTATGCATTGAGTCGGGGTGCTGAATTTCGCTTTTTACCAAAAATTGACATTGCTACAAGTTTGATGATGTTGTACGTGTAATAGCGACGAAAGAAGTGAGAAGAGAACTCTCACAGCAAGCACACACACGCACAGTAGCAGTCTTGTCAATTTTTTATGCATCGGAATCTCTCATTCCCAACTTATCTTTTTTGATATGCAATATGAAATGAAATGTACATGTGCTATTATGGAAGAATGTACTTAAGTACTACTTCGGATTTGCCGACGACGACGGCATAGCACACACAACACACACACACACTAACGGCAGCAGCGTTTTTTTCTTTTGCAAACGTAATGCCAAATATGCACCTCAACACTAAACTGAGGAAAAGACGAAAAAACAGTGGAGCAGCAACTGCTACAAATAGAATAAGAGTTTAATTGATTCTTGATGAAAAGAACAATACACTCTTCCCAGTAATAATAGAAAAGTGGTAGAGAGATAGACAGTGCAGAAGCAGAGGACTGAAGTGGGCTGATGAATTTTCCCTGAAAGTGTTGTTGGTCTCGAGTATAAAACGACGTGTCGGAGGAGCAATATTTAAGCTGACGTATGTATTGGATTCTTTCGTACTCAAATTGTAAGGCCAACAAGCAGAGACGACAAGAGAGAGAGGAGGACGCAGACGGGACATATGATTTTTGTGCCGGACGAACAACAGAAAAACTGTAGAAATGAAACTGCTGCTGTTACAACTGCCAGTTCAGTTTCAGTGAGGTAGACAGACAGACTAGAGGGGGACGGTCAAAGGACTGTACGCTGTAAATCTCTGCATTTACTTTTTGTTTTATATTTTTCAAAAATTGAAGTGAATCAGGAAAGAATAGCAAGTTTTAATAGTGGAGTTGTATTTTTTTTAGGAATTAATGTATCTTGTTGAACAAAATTAACGGGTTTTTGTATTGGCAGTATACCACCCAGAAGGATCACTGAAGTTTTTACGAAGGGTGAAAGGTCGTGCTTATAAAAGTGAGACCTTTTTGAGCAGGACGTGTGGGTTGTATTTGTGGGGGAAAAGATTAAATATAAAAATTTAAGTATATTAGTTATTTAAGATGAGACTAGAAAATTGTGGGGAGGGGGGAGGGAGTAAAGGTAGAAGATGGAGCTTAGTAAATTTAACATCTTTAATGGTATTTGTAATGCTAGTATTATTGCAAAGTAGTCAACATGTTGATGCGGCGGCAGTAATGAGTGTAGATTTAGGATCAGAATGGATGAAAATTGGAATTGTATCGGTAAGAATTTTTGTGAATTTGAAATTATATGTGCAATTAGTGCAAGTTTATGCGTATACCCGGTTAAATGGATTCTTTATGCATTTTTTTATTTAAACTACGCAGCCAGGAGTGCCGATGGAAATTGTACTAAACAAAGAGTCAAAGAGAAAAACTCCGGTAGTTGTATCGTTTCGTGATGGCGAGCGACTGATTGGTGACGATGCCTTAAGTGTGGCGGTTCGGTTTCCACCTAACGCTTACCTTTATTTTATGGATTTGCTGGGGAAAAAGATGGACAATCCGATGGTACAACTATTTCAGAAGAGGTTTCCTTATTACAAGCTGGTGGCGGATGATGAGCGGGGCACTGTTGTATTTCAGCATGATAGGTACAGAATGATAGATCATGATCAGAAAATCAGAATCATTTAAAAGCTTAGTAATATTGCACTTGACTGATCCATTACTATATGTGATGTACAATATATAAAACATAAACCTTTATATAAAAATAGTTGTTCAATGTTAGAATGGATTAATTCAAGTAAGCCGCTTCACCGGCAAATAGTTATAAAACTTGTGACTATTGTTTTACAGCGAAACGACCTACACTCCGGAAGAACTTCTGGCTATGGTTTTGCACAAGTGTAGGGAATATGCACAGGACTTTGCTCGGCAACCAGTGAAAGAAGCCGTCATTACCGTTCCCCCGTTCAACGATGATGGCTCGAAAACTCTGAAGATTGTGAGACGAACATTGTTTTCAAGCATGAACCCATATCCTCAAAAGAAGATACTTACTTTCAACAAGCACGTTAGTGACTTCAATTTTTACGTTAGCTACGGAGAACTCCCATTTTCTGCTCAAGAAATTGCGTAAGTAAAACTTTAGACAATTTCATTTGTAATGTAACTTGGAATCATTTTTAATTGGAACTTTCTCGCCACAGCGCTATTGGTACCACAAATATCACCAAAATCGACCTCAGTGGAGTTGCCTCCGCTTTGGAAAAGAACGCCGGTGTTGGAGAATCTAAAGGAGTAAAAGCACATTTTAGTATGGATGACAGTGGAATCTTGGGAATTAACCTCGTAGAATCCGTGTTTGAGAAGAATACAACAGACTCTGCTGATGGGGGTGACGGCGGTGTGGGAGATACTTTGTCCAAGTTAGGATCTGCCTTTTCCAAACTTTTCTCTGGTTCCACTCCTGAAGGTGATGGAGCTGCAGCAGACAAGGAAAAGGCTGATGGTGAGGATACAGTAACAAATGGAACGTCTACTGACGAGGCACCACAACAGCAAAAAGAAGAGACTGCACAAAATACAACCCAACAGACCCAAGGTGGCAATGAAACAGAAGCTGAGGGACAGACAATTGGAAATGCTACCGCTGGAAGTGATGAGGGTACCGCCAAAAAGATGAAAACAGTATTAGTAAAAGAGGTTTTGGAAGTGATTGTAAATACGTTAGATATTCCTCCAATGAGCGAAGAAAGTTTCAAATCTACTGCTGCCAAGTTAGTCGACACAATTTATTTATAAGAAGCGTTAGATAACTCGTCCCCCACCAAACGTAAGCTAAATTTGTGATTTTTTATGTAGATTAAAAACACTGGACGATGTTGATCGCAAAAGAGCTCTGACAGACAAAGCCCGCAACAAACTTGGAAACTTTTGTTATCGACATGCAGAACAAAATTTACACTGACAACTACGAAAAGGCAACCACAGAAGAAGAGAGGGAAAAAATAACAAAAGAGTGCTCGGAAATTTCTGACTGGCTTTACGAAGATGGCTCTGGAGCCGACAAGGAAGCATATGATGACAAATTTAAGAGCTTGAAATTACTCACGAAAGACCTGGAGGATCGTGTGCGGGAGCATAAGGATAGACCCGATGCACTTGATGCTCTGGAAAAGATGTTGAACATTAGCATGGGATTCTTAGACAGTTCCAAGAGCATGCCAGAGGATCAACAGATATTTACTGAGGTAGAACTGTCTACATTAGAGAAATTAGTCCAGGAAACTTTCCAATGGCGAGAGAAGAAACTAGAGGAGCAAGGAAAAACACCGCTGAACCAAGCACCCGTATTAACAGTCAGGCAAATTGCTGAAAAAATTGATGCTTTGGATCGTGAAGTAAGTTTCTGTTCTACACTTTGGCTAAGTAAATACGATAGACACGACCGGAATTGCAAGCAAAGTTTGAAAGCCTAACGGCTGGCTCAGTGGTCATGTACTTACACTCGGGAGCATAGATCCCGAGTTCGAGCCTCGGTGGTGTGCATTGCAACAATAATGCACACACGCATTCTTTGCCACTTATATAGCAATGCAGGGTTATGTCTCCGTATTTGCTTTTCAAGGATGCAATATTAAACCAAACCCCCACCAAATACTGCAAGCTAGTTGACTTCATAACACAATTGGAGTCAACAGTGAAAGTTATTTGGACAACAATATTTTTTGTTTTACTGACTGTATAATTCTATTATTATTCTTGTAGGTGAAGTACATGATAAACAAAGCACGTGTCAACAAACTCAACAAACAACGCCAAGAAGAAAAGGCCAAAGCACAAGCAGAAGAGGCGGCCAAGACAGCATCGTCTCCTGCTGGAGAAGAAGCCACGCCTGACTCCAGTGAAGAGAAAAAAGCGTCAGAAGAATCCTCTGGAGAAGATCAAAAGTCGCCGCCTAGCAATTCTTCGGAAGAAAACACAATCGACACTGGTGAACCTACTGATCGGAAAGCAGAATCTGAGAAAAAGGCTGAGGCTGATGGTGCTACCCCCGAGAAAGCAGAGGAGACTGTGACACCCACTCCCACACAATCAGACTCGGAGAAAGAGCAGTCTTCTACCCATACAGAACTGTAATGATGTGAGTGTTTAGGAAAAATTCTATTCATTCGTTGTATTTTCTCGAAAAACAGAACACAAAGTACACATTTAATATGTAAACGGGAGACGAAGAAATAAGCCTGATGATGAAAGTGGAGAGAAAAGAAAACCAACTATTTTATATTGTGATCATGATGCATTAGTTTTGCTATTACGTTAAAAGTTTTACTGTAGTCACTACATTGTTGTGTACCTTAGGTTCTTTTTGTTATCGCGATTCCCCTCATGTAAAACCTGACATTTATTTCTCCTTGCAGACCATTCTACTTGGTTGTACGATGAAATTGCTATCATTATTATTCTGTCCGAGTTAGTTTTTGATTTAAGCTATTTATTTAGATCCCCTCATATCAATAAAGTACCAAAACTGTTATCAAGGAAAGGGGTATTGAAGTAGGTGGAAGGGCTACAAAGCTATAGTCAATTCTAAATATTATAATTAAGTATCATTAATTACTACAGCCTTATTTTCTTTTTTCTTGTCCCTTATTGTGCAAGTCACATTACCTGAGCTCATGTTTATTTATTTCGATCGATCGGTAATTTTTCCTGTGGTTCTGTATTTGTATGTATGTACACGAACATTCAGTAGAGTGTACTGGAAAGAGTTTTCTTTCAAGAGTAACGACGTTGGTGGTTTTATTGCAATGTGTGTGCATTGTGTGTGTAAAGTTTAAAGAGGTCTCTGTAAAGACAAACATTTTGTTGCAATGTAATGTACATACATTAAAATGCACATGCTAGGTTGTATAGGTACTTAACTGTTTATAATTTTTCCTTCGGGAAGACATACATGCACATTTCCTTTGATTGTGGAAGGCGTTTTATTAATTGATTATTATTATGAGATGACGATGAAGGCAAAGGCATGAATGAGATAAAAAATGATATTGCCATCGACATTACCATTCACTTTTCACTTTTCCCGAATTCACATTCATTCCAGACAAAAATAAGTTGTTAGGATTTTGCGTTTAGTAGTGCGTACATGTCTAAACCTAAACTGATCACCTTTGGTGGAGTTCCTTTCGTTACATTTAATGCTTTTGTGTTTAGTTAAAATTTCTCTTTTTTGTGTAATTACATACTACATAGATCGACATTCAGTTTTTTGTCATGCAAGAAAACGAAAGAAACATTTTTTTGGTGCAGTGCACTGTATGAATTTTGAAGCAGTCATTATTTATTTAATACCTCGGTTGGTAATTATTATTGCCTATTAGTTTTAGTCTCTTTTAAAAAAAAAATGATATAGTACGCTGGATTTGTAAAACCGGATAATACCTAAACGTGTTTGTACGTATCGTCTACATAGATTTAAAATACAGTTAGAAAGAGATGCATAATAATAATAACTTAGCTTGTAAGTTAAAGATAGAACTACCGGGTAAGATCAACATAATCAAAGTTCACTACAATTTAGAAGGGATGAATGCATGCGTACGGCGTATTGTAATACCTTGTAACGATAATAAAGTTGATGGTGCGAGTAAATGAGAAACAATAAAATGATGAAACCGATGATAATGAACATCGAAACAAAAAAGTATTCACCTGTTTATTATTACCCCATTTAAAGTGGGACATGATATTCCACAAAAAACAACAAATTTAAAGCATAAAATCAATGTAATTTTAATTATCAAAATGTTATAACACTGCTCTAAATTTACGTAAGAACGACTATTTGGACATCTCTTTCTTTGAACTAACGTCATCTCTAAACTTTGTGGAAGGGCATATTGAAATTTGGCTTGGCGAGCTCACCTTGGCCAAATTAATCTTGTGTCCTTCCTCTATTTAATCTCAATGTAAAAGTATACGCTTTCCATCCCAGTCTAAAGACGGGGCTGTCAGAACAGGGGGAGAAGGGGCTTAATGCTTTGCGTCCCTCCCATTCCTTATCCTTAATGTAATGCAAAACTAAACGTAATATGCAACGCTCGTTTTGGATCTGCGCATTTGCACAAATTTCACACATTTATTGGAAATCATTATTTACGAAAAGTAAATACATGGTTTTATGCCATTCACAAATCAGATGGTTTAATCGGATGAGCGCAGTTCTTATCAGAAAATCAGGTCATAACATAATTGGCGTGGAGTACGGACAGACAAGAAGGATGGGAAATTCCGTTATATTTAACTAGTAAGTATAATTTCAAGTGATGTCGGTAACAATAGTTGGGCTTGCACTAAACAGAAAACTATGCAAAATTATGCCTCTATGGAAAATAATATACTAAACCGATTGTCGTAATAATATGTGTCATACGCTCCTGCGCTGCGATGCAGTATTAATCAATGCTGTGCGTTATTATAATATTATATATAATAATATTATACTTTACACTTGAGATTGAGATCCTACCGTACTACTCTTAATAATGCCACGTGCCACTGTTACAGATAAACGGGCTTTCCACGAATTGACAAACCCGAGTACATCCAGCACACGATAAATGATAATACTTAACACGTGCTAATAAAGCTAAAATCAAGTCCACCTATGACATACATTTTTAAGTGTGTCAGGGTAGAACCGTGCCCCGTGCGGTTTGTTGCACTTTCAAGAATAGTCACACCAAACCGTGACTCAAGAAAAACCTGAAAATTGTTGGAACAATGGGGAATTGAAGAGAAATGCGATGCAATAATAAAGATCACACGTATTCGTGAAAAGTGAAGACATTACTCGCTCATTGACAATAAATATGTGTTTTGTAAAAATTTATTTTTTAATCAAAGGCATTGCGCAAAAATTTATAAATAGCTGTAAAGATGTATATAATATGCGTAAGAAATTCTTGTGACCTGAAACTACACACGCATAATAACTTATCCAGTCTAGTCTCTCTTTCTCGGAATAATTGTCAGTTCAAGATCGTTGGGAGGAACAATTTGCATGTTTGTCCGATGAGCATACAGCGGGATGGGAGTTTTATCAGAGGGCTCAATTATGAAGTTGTGCACCATGTGAGCCAGCATAGCTTTTGATTCCACCAGAGCAAATCGCATACCTGGACACAAAATTCAAAAAAATAACAAACATGATAAAGAAATTCTATTCGTATGAAATTCCAACATTAGATTTAAAAAAAGGCGCGGTTAATTTGAATTACCTATGCAGTTACGTTTTCCAGCTCCAAAGGGCATAAACGCATATGGACTTCGTTCCGCCTTTTTCTCGGGGCTGAAGTGTTCCGGATAAAAGTCATGTGGTCTTTCATAGAACTGTTTGTCGTGATGAATGGAGTACAAGGGCACGCCTACTATTGTCCCTTTCGGAACCACAAGTCCCGTCTCTTCATCGCGGTATTCTTGTACACACATCCTCTCCAAGCGCGTTATAGGGGGATATTTTCGTAGGATCTCACAGAATACCATGTCCATGTACACCAGATCAGCGACGCTTTCATAATCCAGCACCTCTTCACCATTTTCGCCTTTTTTGAAAAGTTCTGCTACCTCATCCCTGAGTTTGTTCTGGACTTCAGGGTGCATCGCCAGGACGTAGAAGACGAAAGATATGAAATGACTGGATGTCCTGTAGCCGGCAAAAAAGAAGGAGAGGCATTGACCGCTCATCACGTGATCAGTCAAAAATTCCTGATGACTTTGGTCATCACTGGCCAATCGTTTCTGTTCGCTCTTTTTTGCCTCCACCAACAGCTGAAGAAAATCGTTGTTTTTCCGGTCACTTTCAGTATTTGCGTAATCCTTCATACGTTTCTGTAATTTGTCTTTTAGCAAAACTTCAAAAAAGCGCAACGCTTCCATGTCCAAAATTGCAATGTTAAACAAGTGAAAAACGCTGGGCATGCGGAGACTGAGGAGAAACTTGATGGCTTGAAAGGTACTCACATCGGTCAACCTACAGGCGTTGATATAAAATTCAGAGTTGGGATTCTGAACACTGTCGCCTCGCAGTCCAAAAACGGAGCTGGCTATCACGTCTGCGGTGTACTGACGGACGCTGTTGAACACGTTAATGGTGACCCGACCGTTATTCTCCTTTTCTGCACACTTGTCGTTGAATTGTTGCATGTACGCTTGACATATTCTGTTAATGTTGTCCATCATTCTTTTGATTTTACCCGTGGTGAATGTTGGACTAACTGAGGACCGCACCCCTTTCCACTCATCCCCTTGAAGATTACCCAACATTTTACGAAGGACCGAGTCTTTTCGAGCCCCTTCGAAAAATAAGCGACGATCCACAAAATGGTCGAAGTCTTTTATCAAAATCTTCTTTACCAGATTCATATCTTTCAATAAAATAATGGGACAGGGGCTTTCCACCACCCCACAAAAGGGGAGATTATCTTGTTCCATCACGTTGTATAGGTGGTCATCTCTTACAGTGACATCCTTTTTACCAAGAAGAACTTCCATTTCAGTGGCGAGGAAGGAGGCATCCAGTTCGGGGACCCCACGTTTCTTCCAGTATCCAACTCTCTTGGAGGGCCTTAGCCAGAGAAGGAGAAGGAGACATAGTACAAAAGTTGAGAACAGGAGTATCAGAGAAATCCCCATGTTTGCGCCGTGACCTGACTAAGAAGCAAAAGAAAAATGTAATAAATCCTGATTTTGCGTCTGATGAAGTAAATGGTCTAAAACAAGTAGGAAATGTATTTACCCGACTGTTGGTTTTTTGCGTTCCGTGACTGAAAAAAATTACTCACGAGCCTCCAGTATCATCGAAATACGACTGGTGTGTTTCGTGATGGCTCCCCGTTACTGGGAAAATTTCTCGAATGTAATAAGCATTTAAGGAGCAGCGCAACCCACTCCGACCTATTTAAAAATCCAATTAGCAATCGAGAATGGATTGTCTGAACAGTGTTAGGATGGGGAAAATCCAAAAGGTGCCGAGATTTCATTTTGTGCATCCAGACAAGTAATGCTCCAATGTACTTCAAAGGTTACACTTGAATTGTGTTCTCATTTAATTTGA
The DNA here is from genome assembly GCA_027744055.1 of Callyntrura sp. NNG-2020. Taxonomy (NCBI): domain Eukaryota; kingdom Metazoa; phylum Arthropoda; class Collembola; order Entomobryomorpha; family Paronellidae; genus Callyntrura; species Callyntrura sp. NNG-2020. The sequence goes on from JAHZNE010003186.1 coordinate 12,417, forward strand.
GCATTATAATAGTATATTTTTCACATCTTACATTTGAGGGGAGTGAGGATGTTTTCCGTGTTTATCATATCAATATATGAACAACTTGAAACAATGACACGCACACAACTGCCGCAACGCAACATGACATGCAAACGACTATGTATTGCGAAATTCAAGGTGGCAGAGTAGAATGAGAGAACACGAAAATCGGGAATTCCGTTATAGTTATAAAAAAGTATGTTCGACCACTGACATGCAATTCCATGTCAGATGATAGTAATAACTGTGGCCAATGTTGGGTTTATTGGTTTAAAAAGAAATGAATTGATTGATTGATTGATTGAATTATTAGCCTCTACTTTGTCTCATTAACGAAGCCAATGGCGGCTCAAAGTTCAAATACAATCGAATATATATTGGAAATGAGAATACCCTTTTCAATCATCATTGTACCGTATATTTGCTTCAGTTGGCCGGGACTTTAATAAAACTCGCATTTTGCAAAATGAAGAAATGTGGGACAGCAGAACAAGGAATGGATTTCGCATATTCGAAGTTTCAAAAATTATGAAACAGTATTGGTGACACTGGTAGGTAATGTGTCAATGTCAATTAACAAGAAAAACACGTATACCTACCCGGGTCATATTGAAGTATTTTTTGGTCCTTGCCAACGCAAGACGATATGCATAAAGCTATCATTGACACGTCAATAATGTTTTTTTGGTATCATATTGTTTGCATATCGGACGATCATTTTCGATAAGCGGGTTTTCCATATTAGCATAATGTATCTATTTACTCACTACCTGAGCCACTTTAGGAAAAATCTGAGACAAAACTGGAATTAGATGGGTTAGTGGTCACGACACTGCCATATTATGCGTGCATACTATTGATTTGGATAATTTGATATTGGATATGTTAAAAATATCAAAGATATATGTGCTCACGACAAGGTTTTATCCAAACCGCATTAAGAATAGGATTGGACTTGGACTGGACTCATTTATTTGAAAAACTCAATTAAAAATAAGAAAGGATGCCCATTATAGTATGTCTATATTTTCCCCTGTTGGGTTTTTTGCTTGACGCGTGTGCAAGTGCGGTTTCCTTCATTGCATTGTGGCGCTTGCTTCTGATGCTGGTGTGTTACTATTTACCGTCATACGCTTCGGTTAAAAGGGAATTCGAAGCAAGATATGGAATTGTAGACGCTTTTAATACTTTGCTACCACCACCGCACAGAAGGATATAATGTCTGAAAATTATGATTGGTTGGATTGAATTGGAACAGCCAGCGGAAACAAAAAACGGAAAAATAATGCTTGTCAAAAATAATCGCTTTAATTTTCAGAGTAGTATCGACTCTGCCGAATTAAAACTAAATTTTTTTTGCTAAAATGAGCTTTGGTTGGATAATGCCATATTCTTGCCGGTGGAAGTTAATTAGAAACCCACCAACAGTTAGAGCATTTTTAATAATTGTTGGTATTCTCGCATTGCCCCATTATCATGTGGACGCCAGGATCGAACCCCTCAGCAAGAAAAGCTTTGAAGGGGATATTGACATGAGCCGTAGAGAGATGAAGTCTATGCAGGCAGAAATCCTATTTTCGGGCCAGGTGCACCCGATACAGATTTGGAAAGGTGGGATAATTCCTTACCGAATTGCGCCAAAATTCAGTAAGACACCAATAATACGACACCATGTGAAATTGTATTACGACAAAATATTATGGTTAACTGCAAGCAAGATTAAGATGAAATATTTTCTGGTGCTTCCTTTTCAAGGCGCAAACTCACAAATAGAGATACGGCAAGCCATGCGAGAGATAGCCGGTGACACCTGCATCCAATTCGTTCCCTATCGACCGAACGATGTTGATTTTATCGACTTTGTCTTCTCTGAAAAGATTCGCTGCAGTTCCAAAGTAGGACGGGTTGGAGGGCGTCAAGAGGTTCTTATGAATCCCTCTTGCCTGAAACTTGGCACCGTCGTTCACGAATTGCTCCACGCCTTGGGAGTGTTTCACGAACAAAGTAGACTCGACAGGGATAAATATGTTAAGGTGGTTTGGGAAAATGTTAAGAATCCTGAAAATCGAAAAAATTTTGAAAAGTATGGGACAAAGTTTGATGCGGAGTACAAGCTTCCGTATGACTACAGTAGCATCATGCACTATTCTTCAGAAGCGTTTTCCAAACAGTACGGGAAAAAGACAATTGTTCCAAAGGTAACCAATAACATAAAACTAATTATCTTTCATGCCGTTGTTCCGCTAATCATCACATTTTTTTCTCTTTAGAATCAACATGCCCCCATCGGTCTGCGAAAGTCGATGAGTCATTTTGACAAGGTGAAGATCAACATGATGTACAACTGTCCTGAATCCTGAAGCGCAATGAACAAAAAGAATAACGTGTTTTCTCTCTTCGTCTCAACAAAGATGATAGAATTAAAATAAAATCTCTTGGTTTTCTGCAGTCAGTAGTATTCTTTAATTTTCCAATCCATTCAGAATCGTCGTAATCCCACACGTCAACAATCCAATTTTCTTTTTATTACATTTTATTATTTCCTCCCACTACTCGGTCGGTTATACCGTTTATGTACAACATTGTAACGTTCACGCACGAACAAGGTATTATATTCATTACAGCTACACCTATTGTATTGTATACATTAGTTAGTGCAACGACTGTTCTAATTTCCAATTTTAAAGAAACAACAATTATAAACAGTTTACTAACAACAACTCAACAATTGTGACTTTCAGTTTACATGTACTTACACACTTTGTACGCCAATTTTAGATATGTACAACAACCACCCAGCTCGTATACGGAGAGACAGGTCAACTGAATAACTTTTTGTTACTACGTCCAAGTTATATTTTCTTTCTCTATTGCTGACGACTCCCACGGACAAACTCTATGTTACATACCTGTCGTTCAGTTCAAATTCATTTATACATTTTAAATTACTTCAATGGATTTAAAACGCGTCATTTTCTTAAATTACGACATTACTCTGATCTTTCTGACATTTTACTACTATTTGCTATTCAAGATCATTTAAGGTTTTTTATTTGCTTTTTTCTTTGCTTGCAGGTAGGTGTGTATTTTTAAATATAGTATTCTTATGTAGCCTAGTGTGGGAATGAACAGTGTACAGAGCTTTGATAAGGTAATATTTAATTATTTTTTAACATTTTCTAAGGAAGTCGCCGACAACGCAGAGGAAAGAGGGGCAGCAACAAAAGGCGTTTCTTTCATTCTTTCCAAGACTTGTTCCAGCATATGAGCGTTCACAAGGATGGGTATGTAGTCAGCGGAAGCAGGGGCAGGCTTAACGTATCTGGAAAAGGTCTGATAAAAGAAAAGGATTTTAAACGAAATACTAAACGGAGAGAGAAATGCTAGAAACAGACTACAAAAATTAGAAATAAGTATCACCCTTTTGGGAAGCACTGCTTTGGCGGCCCGTTGAAACTCTGGATTCTCCCCGGCTTCATCCCCAGGATATTTACCGCGGACCCATTGTCTACTAAAGGTTATCTAAGAAAAAAAGAAAGTTAATTGTAGATTTAATTTTGAGACGGGAAAATGGATCGACCTAATTAGTAATTGGGATATATTCTTCGACTGGGGTATCGTGACTTACGATTCGTGAGACAAAGGGCAACTTACCTGAGCGGATGTAACTGCTACGAATAGAAAGAGTACTAGGAGGATCCCGTAAAACAAGGAACAACCTCCACTACCTCTGCTGGTGGAATCTGTTCTACTTTTCATGATAATATTTATTCGTTCCGTGGAACAACGGGGGAATGTGAGAAAATTTGAAATCCAAATCCGTTTACTTGTCTCCGATAGTTCACCTAAATATTTCCGTTTTAAACGCTAGCTTCTCTCTCTATTTCGTGACACTCGTCAACGGTAAAGCGTCAACTGACTACTGCGTTCCGGTTTATGGGTCATCTTGGGTTTTTATAATGGATTATAAAATAGAGCTGCAAGCAGTGTTTTTATCTGCGCTCTCCCCTTTTTCTCCGTCTCTACCTGGGTATTAAATCTTGAAGTGGCACTCCTCAACTGCTTTTACTTTTCTTTCCTCTGAAAAAAAACTTTTATTGCTTGTTCTCCGTCTTTGTGACCACTCAAGCAACGTATGGTGGACCACTGTGTTGGTACGACATTTATGTAAGTAGTCCTAACATGACGCAACTTCACCATTATCCCACATCCATCATCACACTCACATTTTGCGCATTTGCTCTAATATAAAAAAAAATCACTCCACTTTCCCCTGTCTTCCGTAACAGATTCCATTACCAACAACAGCGTACAAATATTTTGTACTTTTCTTTTAACACATCGTATTGCTCCAACGAGAGCCACCCCAGGAGAAGCAGGTAAGAGGTAAGGTAAGTAGAGAGATCTTAAATAGAAATACAAAGAACGCAAAAAACATCCAAACAACATGTGGATTCTCGCCATCATCACAGATTGAATTACCACAGGCAAACAAAAGGCCACCAAAAACGTAATAATAAGCGTAAACACATTTTCAAAGGGTTTGTCGGGTACATTTAACAATAATATGGACTAAGGAGCGAGCGTCAACAGTCAGCATCAGGGTATCTGATTGCCTGGTGCTCCTCACTTTTTCTTCATTGCTCCAAGTTTTCGCCCACACAAAATCTCATATTAAATATTCAAGTATAACAGCCTCCCTCAGCAGAATCCAATTAAATTCTGAACAACACTAGACAATAATTCGAATAAGGGCTTATTAGTGCTCTATCACTGGAATATCGTTTGCAATATCTTCTAGATACTTGATGATGATTACAAAATATTATAGGGATGTAAATGTGAAATACATGCAAAGGCGAGATGGTCGCAGGAAGCGTCAATATTAAAAAGAACTGACTACAAATCTTCCCCTGGGGCTTTGTGATACAATATGAAACTGGTTGTTGTTTTATTTTCATTTTCTTAAATATATCTTTATCACATTTTTAAATCTATGCCATTGAATGGCAAAACTACAATCTTCAATATCATCATAATATGATATATGATATAACCATTCATGTTACGACATCATCTAGAATTACTGGAGCTA